>JBBPTH010000026.1:0-302924 GCA_038094055.1 Chalciporus sphaerocephalus | reverse complement strand
AACAAGGAGAAGAAGAGAGGAGGGAGGTCGGCCGAAGGAAAGGCCAAACAAAACAAGAGGAATAGACAATGCAAGGAGACTCACGCGCACATCGCGCAGGAAGAGTCCTTCGCGTTTACCTCTTGGACACCGCCTATCACCATAGATCCCGCCTCCACGTCTTTTTCTAGTCCTGTCGAAGACCCTCGAAAACTCGCGCATACACCTGGCATACAACACTTTGGACCGCCGGCCTTCAAGCACACACAGAAGGCCATCAACCTTGCTCACAGGATTGGGTGTACTCCCACTCCCCAAACCCTTCGCCGCCTTGACAAGGTAGCAAATCGGGTTGAGCAGTTTGACCCAACACCAGAAGTATATGAACGTCCCGCTAAACGCCCTCACCTCATGGAGCGTATTGACTGTTCAACGCCGGTCGCTAGCATCGAGGAGTTACCTGACGAAGAAGACGAAATTGTTGTATCGCCGCCGCCATCTCCCATTCCCTTCTCGTCAACATCATCCGCTGTCTCCGCTCCCGTGGTCAAGTTACCACGTCACCGCCGCAACAACACCTTCGGTGTTGAAATAGACTACATACCCTCCACTCCAGATGAAGACACAGTCTCTCTGGATGATCATGACATAGACGAGTATATTTCTCGTTTCTATGATCCCACAATCAGTGACGATGAAGAGCTGAATAAGCTCGAAAATTGTTACTTCAATTTCAACCAGGACGATGTCGAAATGAACAATGAGTATGTTATTAGTTCCTCGCATCTGACCACTAACTCACAACTTCCTTATTCACAGGAGTATGTAGAGTATATACTATCATGTGCGTTAGATAGCGACTGGAATAAAAATATTTCTATGTCCCAGATTGAGTCCAAAAACTGCGAAACGTGTTTAAGTTCTAAGAATGAATACCCAGACGACATCTGGATTCTTGATTCAGGTGCCTCGTCACACTTCACGTTCGATCTGAATGATTTCTCCGAGTATAAGGAATACGACAAGCCTCGCCCTGTGCGAACTGCAGCTGGTCCTACCTATGCTCTAGGAGAAGGTACTGTCATCATCGAGTATAAAAATATTCGTAAAGAAAGCTCGATAGTATGGCTATTTCCAACAATCTACATGCCTAACTCAGGCGTGAAGTTAGTTTCCTTGGGTACCATTCTAAAGGACAAGAACATATTTGTCAAATCACATGGAATATACTTTGACATATGTCATCGTCAGAAGAAACAACCAATTCTTCAATTCCATACTCATCCAGGATCAACGATGTACATGATGCGTGCTGACGTCATTCATCCTAAACGCAATCAGATCGCCTCGCTATACGCGACGGATTATGATTTGATACATTGAAGACTCGGGCATGCTTCTAAGGAAGTAATAAAACACACCCAAAAACACTTGAAAGATTTCCCTGCGGTTAATGTACCTGCGGAAGAACATGTTTGCCCTGGCTGCCAACTTGGCAAACAAACTAATAGGCCTTTTCCATCAACAGAAAGACGCGCTTCTAAAGCGTTTGAACTGATTCATTCAGATCTTAAGTCATTCGAGGTGGAATCGTATTATAAAAAGAAGTACATCATTATATTTTATGATGATTATTCCTCAATGTCTTGGATTAAGTCATTGCGAAACAAAAATGATGCATTAACGGCCACAAGACAGTTCATTAAGTATGTCCACACCCAATGGAATAGCCAAATTAAAGGCTGGATGTCCGATGCCGGGGGGGAATACAAATCCCATGCTTTCGACGAGATGCTTCGAAATGAAGGCATTGAGATTTATCAATCAGCATCCTATGCTCACCAGCAAAACGGCAGAGCAGAAAGGCACATCAGGACACTCATGGACAAAGCCCAAGCGATGCGTCTTCACGCTTGCTTACCCCCGTCATTTTGGGAATTCGCAGTTCAACAAGCTAAATACCTCCATAATCGCCTACCTAACAGGAGACTAAACTGGAAGACACCGCATGAGATCATAACTGGCCACAAACCATCTCTAGAACACATTAAAGTATTCAGATGCAGTGCATATGTGCACATTCCCGAAGAAATACATGGTGGAAAACTCCAACCGAAATCGCAACTAATGATATATCTTGGTGTATCTCCCACCAACGAAGGCAATATGTTATTTTTGCGAAATAACAATTCAATTTTTACATCCACTCACGCAGTGTTCGATGAGAATTTATTCCCGAAATGTCCAAATTCTAAACCACACCCTGTCGTGTCACTGCCCAAACAGCAAACACACAAAAGTGATAAGAATGAAGATCCTGTAAGCGACGATGAGGAATTTCCAGTTCCACTCGCTTCACATAAAGAACGTTCTGTATCACCGAAGTCAGACACTCCTGACACAGCGGTGCATACACCATCTACTTCTCGCGATTCTAGCCCAGAGCCTGAACCAGCGAATGAACCAATACCTGAACCGGTAACACCACCAAGGCGTATCCCTGTTCAAAATGCACCACCTGCACTACCATCCAAGAGTGAAAGAACTGGACGCATAGAATGTCCTCAACGCGAACGCCGCGTATCTAACCGTCCTGGAAATGTGTACGGTGAAAGACAGCACCCCACTAAGACTGTCAAGGATATCGAACGTCTTTCCAAATGGAAAGAATTAACTGGCCAACAGCCCTCTTCGTCTAGGGATGAGCCAAATATTCCCGGTGGTTTACCTCCATCACCTGCCCCTGAACCTGAAGATTCCGAATCAGAAATAGAACGGTTAACCAGGGAAGGGGGAGTAGGTTTGACCCTTTACTTGTGTGCTCGTGCGTTCAACAGCAATGAAGTAGCACCCAATTATCGCGAATGGTCTTACAAAGACCTTCTGCAACTTCCTTCTGACGAACAGAAGCTTTGGCGTGAAGCATGCATGCAAGAACTAAAAATGCTTAAAGAACGCAAAGTTTACCAAGTAGTCGATAGACCCAGAAACCGTAAAGTACTTCGGTGTAGATGGGTGTTCGATGTAAAAACCGATGGTCGTAAACATGCCAGACTGGTCGCCAGAGGTTTCGAACAAAGAGAAGGAATAGATTATGATGAGATCTTCTCTCCAGTCGTTCGATTTGAGACTGTGCGACAGATGCTTGCACTCGCCGCTCTCGAAGACTGGTATATATCAGGCCTTGATGTGCGATCTGCATATCTATATGGCCACTTAAATGAAGAAATCTACATGGAAATCCCAGAAGGGTTTGCTGGACCTGAAATGGCTGGCAAAGTCCTCCGACTCCAACGCGCCTTGTATGGCCTCAAACAGGCCGGTATTACTTGGTGGCGTGAGCTCAAGGCGTCGATGAAGGACTTAGGCTTCGAGAAAATACATTCCGATGCCGGCGTATATGTCTTCAAACATGGCAAAGTTTATGCCATAGTATATGTTGACGACGCATTCTTTTGCGGTCCCAATAAGCTTGAGGTTGATCAACTCAAAGCAAAATTTATGAAAAAATGGGATTGTCGTGATCTTGGTGAAACCAACGAGTTTCTTCGAATGAGGATTCACCATGATAGATCCAAACGCTTGATCTTTTTAGATCAATGTGATTACCTTGACAAGGTAATTGAGCGATGTGGCATGACAAATGCTAAGCCCGCGCGCACACCTCTACCACAGGGATATTATCCAAACAGGAATACAGATCCTGTAGACACTGAATTACGGACGCGTTTTCAGGTCGTTATTGGATCCCTTCTATACATAATGCTAGGCACTCGCCCGGACATCGCGTATGCAGTTACTCAACTTGCAAGACAATCTGCGAATCCGTCCAAAGAGCACCTAGATAAAGCCTACTACATCGTGAGATACCTTAAAGGTACTCGTAAATACAATCTAGTATACGATGGTAGCAAAGACGGTGGTCTAATCGGCTGTTACAAATGGTACAGTTCTTACCTTTCTTCCCCTACAATTTTACTTACTTCACTACGCTTCAGTTTCATTTTGGACTTAGTCGAATTTCTTGTACAATAGTCACATGACTGATCACGTGATCTGATCACATGACCTAGTCACGTGACACGGACTACTCTTTCCGCTTAGTCATATATGCTTACTCTTGCTTACTCATTCTTGCTTACCTTTTCTTACTAAGACTGCTGCGCCGCAGTCAGTATTACTCATCATTACTCATCTTCTGACTCAGCTACTGCGCATTGCTGTGCGCTCTACTTTTGCCATTGGCTAGTACTTAAGGTTCATACCAAATAGTTACAAACACACCAATAGTATATAAACCAGGAGTCTGAAGGGCGTCCCCCTCAGTCTTGTTCTCCTGGAGTTCTCCTCAACAACTCTCCTGCAGTAAGACTACTCTATTGTTCTAGCAAAGCACTTCAGCGCTCAGGTAAGTTGTTGAGTGTTTCATTAGAACAAGACTATACTAACCTTCCCTTTGCAGACTAGCTACCTGCAAAGCCAAGTTACTTGATCTTGAACTAGCAACTCGATAGTACCAGATAGCAATAACAAGTAAGAACCTTCCCGCAGAAAGGGTTAAGGGCGATAACTAACAGTAACAACTAGTGTCCTACATCCCGCCTATTGATTACTTCCCCGAGTTCCTCACCGAGGAAGAACGCGTAGCACGACTTCTTGTCCCAATCGTCCCTCCTCCTCGCCCCTATAGTCCTACCTTAAGCGAGATCGAAAATCTTCTTTACCCATCTCGTTCTCCCAGCCCCGTCCAAGTCTCTGTCGGGCCAAACAGGCTCATTTTACCACCACTCCCAGACATTGACCCGAACGACCACCCGGTCATCCCACGCCCAGATTCTCCTCTATCTCGTTCTCCTAGCCCCGCCGTCAGCAACGTAGCACCCTACGGCGGATTCAACCCACAAGATTTACAAGGATATCTAAACGCCCGAGTAAGCTTCTCGTTACCAGACAAGAGACCCAAGCTTACCAAACCTCGCCAGAATCCTCTCGACCCCGAAGCCGAACACCACCTCCCAGAGTACAGAGAACGTACTCTCCATTCCAAACCAGTCCCTCCCCTCGCCGAACCAGTTAATTGGGCTCCCCTAGGCCCCCGATTTCAACTGGCGAATCTCAGACCAATTCGTCCCTTCTCGGTCGAATCTAAAGTTAATTTCATAAGGTACTATTTCCAACACATCGCCCCCAACACTCCACCAGCTAACCGTTGGGTTCTATCTCGATATCTTCTCAGATCAACACCAGCAGAGATTGTTGGCGAAAGATCTCTCCCTCAGGCTAGCGGATCGAGAGATCATCTTCTACCAGAACGGGGTCAGACTAGAGAGGCTAGAAAGAAAAGAAGGGTACATAGAAAGGACTGTACCTATAAGAGTCATACTCCTCGCTCTCGGATTCCTCACATACCAACTAGGATTAGATTGTTGGTACCTCTCCTTCCTTCCAATCGCGGCCTACCTAATCTTAGGCCATCAAGTAGTCTTAGGAGACCTCAACGGCTCTTGTGAAATAACATATACCTTGTACAAAATACATCCAGTTGTACCTCCTCAGGACTTGAACCAAGAGTCAGAGTCAGAAGAAGAAGAAGAAGAAGAAGAAGAAGTTATACCAGTTAGAGTTAGGCCCCCTACTCCTACTTACCCAAGAGAAATAAGGCCTCCCACCCCTCCTAATCAAAGTCAAATCTCTCCTCCTCATTCACAAAGAGAAGACTCAGAATCGTCAGAATCCTCGATTTTCCCTTCTGCACGTAATTTCCCCCGGATAAACCAATTTTCCGTTTACGGCATCTCAGTCGCCGATCGTTCCGCACCGCCTCCTTACCAAAGAAGGAATCCTATTGCTGAAACTCCAGACTCGCAATCAGAAAACTAGTTAAACATGTCTCATGGAACAGATGTAGCCGATCTCATTGACGCGCTTAATGCGCTAACTTTGGAACAATCAGCGGCTAACACCGAAAAGAAGAAAGACGTAACCAAGAAGATAGCCGATCCAGGTTATTGGGATGGAAGCCGCCCCTCTTTCCGCCTATGGTGGCTAAGAATAAAGTTATGGGCAAATCAACAACATTGGGAAACCAATCAGCTCCGCACCGTGGCAATTCTCTCACGGATGAATGGAAAAGCCTCTAGATTCGCACTTCTAACATTGGAAGCATGCGAAAGAAACGAGAATATTCCCACGGGAACTCCCCCGATTATCCCAGGAGATCGCGCATGGTTAACGTTGACAGAACTAGAAACTAAAGTCAAAGAATTTTTCCAAATAGACGTTCTTGCACACGAAAGTTTGAAGAAATTGGAATCTCTCAAACAAGGATCTATGGACATTCATTCATTCTCACAACTCTTCAGTATCTCTTCCGAGAATCGGGAATCTCCGAAGAGCATGGTTTAACAATTCCTAAAGAAAGCAGTGATTTCGCGTCTTAACAACAGATTCTAAATATGACAGAAGCTAAAACCGTACAAGAGCTTCTGAGTAACTATGTGGACATCGGCAGAACTTATGAGCGAATGAAACTAGAACGCTCCACCGGAAACCCGTTCCGCTCTAGTTTTGGAAATTCATCATACCCGTCCAGTTCACGCTCACCGCCTCAGCCGAAAGTTTACCGAATACGGCTTACAACCAGGTCGAGGCGCACCCATGGACATTGGTGCCGCAAATAGACCTTCCCTAAGAGGCAAATGTTTTAATTGTCTTGGTCCACACCTCGCACGCGATTGCAAGAAACCCTCCACACGTTGCCGAAGCTGTGGTTGGTCACGAGGTGAACACAAGAACAATTGCAGAAACTACAAGGGAAAGAGCACACGCCAAGCTCGAACCTTGAACACAGACCCTGAAGAATCTCACGAAGCAGAAATAGAATTCGATGAGATGAAGGCCTCCTTCTTGGAGATAGAACCAGAAGGAAAGGGAAAAGCCAAAGCGGTCTAGACGAACTGGGTGTCCAGATCGCTAAACCCAACAAGAATCAATCTAATAATAGTCTAACGGGGTCTCATTCAAGTGAGCTCGGCCGGGACTTGAAACCGGTGCTTAATTCCGTTAACACAATAGACAACGAAATCCCAGACCAGATTCGTATTCGTGGAAACAATTCTAGAGATATCACATTGTCCATCAGCATAGCACCCATTAATAGCAAATGTTTCATATCCGCAGAAGCCCTGCTGGACTCAGGTGCTAACACGATATTCATAGACCAATCTTGGGCCGAAAGGCACAAGTTACCCTTGTTACCCCTTCGTCACCGCCTACCAGTGTACAATGTCGACGGATCTAGGAACTCCGCCGGAGACATCACACACTACGCGGAGATAATCATAGATTACCAAGGTCATCGCGAGAAGACCACAGCCGAAATCACCAATCTCGGAAAGAATCAGGTTATTCTAGGATACACATGGCTAAAGAACCATAATCCAGAAATAGATTGGTCACAAGGCAAAGTTCTCATGACACGCTGCCCACGCACTTGTCAAAACCTTAGGGCAAAGCCTTCCTTCTCACGGTACATAGAAGAACAAGAACGTGTCGCGTTTGATCATGTATATGCTCTCAAACGGGAAAATCCTGAAAAGGATAAACCAGCTGAGAAATCTCCGGAAGAACTTGTCCCCCGTGCCTATCACAAGTTCATTCACCTATTCAAGAAGAAAGAATCCGAGCGTATGCCCACACGTAAACCATGGGATCACGCAATAGATCTCAAGGACACCTTCGTGCCGAAGAAAGGTCGATTAATCCCCTTATCCCCACAAGAACAAGAAGAAGTCAGTGCCTTTATTGATGATCAACTCCAAAAGGGTTATATCCGCCGTTCTACATCCCCACAGACTTCTCCTGTGTTCTTCGTGCCAAAGAAAGATGGAAAGAAGCGTATGGTACAGGATTACAGATACCTCAATGAACACACGGTAAAAAATAATTACCCGTTACCTCTGATATCCCAATTGGTCGATAAGCTAAAAGGAACTAAACTATTTACCAAGATGGATCTCAGATGGGGTTACAATAATATCCGTATCAAAGAAGGCGATGAATGGAAAGCCGCTTTCATCTGCCACCGAGGTTCTTTCGAACCATTGGTCATGTATTTCGGACTCTGTAATTCCCCCGCTACCTTCCAGACCATGATGAACGAGATATTCGCAGATATGGAAGACACCGTAGTTGTCTACATTGACGACATCATGATCTTCACCAAGACAGATGTCGTAAAAGAACATGAGAAAGTAGTTCTCAAAGTTCTCGCACGCCTAGAAGAGAACGACTTATTCATCAAACCAGAAAAATGCCACTTCCATACCAAAGAAGTTGAATTTCTTGGCATGACAATAACTCCCGAAGGCATCAAAATGGATGATGACAAAGTCAAGGCTATTACCGAATGGCCAACTCCCACTACAGTCCGCGGAGTTAGAAGTTTCTTAGGTCTAGCCAACTTCTACCGCCGCTTTATCCAAGATTATGCGCAGGTCGCATGACCGTTGAATGACCTTACCAAGAAAGATACCCCTTTCTCATGGAAAGAGTCACAACAGGAAGCGTTTGACACGCTAAAAAGGAAGTTCACTACCGCTCCTATCCTTGCTTTCCCAGACAATGATAAGAAGTTCCGCCTAGAAACTGATGCATCTAATTTTGCAACTGGAGCTGTTCTATCTATAGAACAAGATGGCAAATGGCACCCAGTCGCATTCTCTTCCCACTCCATGTCACCAGAAGAACGTAATTACCCAATTGCAGACAAGGAGATGCTAAGTGTTATCCGAAGTCTAGAACAATGGAGACACTATCTAGAAGGTGCAAAACAGGAATTTGAAATTTGGAACGATCACGCAAACCTTCAATGGTTTATGCAACAGCAAGATCTAAACAGACGTTAAGCCAGATGGTCTCAGTACCTCTCTCGTTTCAATTTCAAATGGATCCATAAGGCCGGATCTCAAATGGGAAAAGCCAATGCTCTCTCTCGAAGAGAAGATCATGCAAAAGGAATAGAAGATGACAATAAGCAGGTCTTAGTCATACCTCCAGAACAAATAGCTGCCACATCAGTGCACATAGCCACAGATAGTGACGATATTCTGGAAAAGATAAAGAAAGCAACATGGAAAATTCTAGAATCAGAAGCCATCAAACTTTGCAAGGAACATGGCATCTGTACAGAGAAAGATGAACTTCTCTACGACAAGAAAAACCGGATCTTCGTGCCGAATGATCAGGATCTTCGCATGGAAATCATACGCTTACACCATGACACTCCTGTTGCCGGACATCCAGGAATAGATCGTACCCTAGAACTGCTACAGCGTAGCTATACTTGGCCTGGAATGCCCACACTAGTCAAAGACTATATCTCACGCTGCGATAGATGCGCACGCTTCAAAGGCATCAACACTGCACCCGCTGGAAAATTGTTACCATTGGAAATTCCGGATCTTCCATGGGAACACGTCAGCGCAGACTTCATGACAGACTTCCCAGAATCAAATGGATTCGATTCCATTCTAGTCGTCGTTGATCGATTCTCCAAAGAAGTCGAATTCATTCCCTGCACTAAATCTGTCAATGCCTTACAAACAGCTAGACTGTATCTCACACACGTATGGAAGCATCATGGACTTCCTAAAACAATAGTATCGGACCGAGGACCGCAATTCGCATCCCAAGTGATGAAAGACTTATGTAAACGTCTCGGCATCACGCCTAAACTCTCTACCGCGCGGCATCCACAAACAGATGGACAAACGGAACGCATGAATAGAGATCTACAACAATATCTCTGACTATTCACCGCAGAAAAGCAACACGAATGGTCAGAATGGCTGCCAATTGCGCAATTCTCATATAACTCGAAAAGGCAAACTTCCACACAGAAAACTCCCTTTTCTGTCACACGCACATATGAACCAAAAATAGGAATAGAAAATCACACGGCAAAAGCTCCCGCCGCCGCTAAACTCGCAGATGAAATAGAACAAACCCTCAAAGAAACAAAAGAAAATCTAGAAAAAGCACAAAAACACATGAAAAAGCAAGCAGATAAACATAGAACAGAAGCTCCGCAATACAAAATAGGAGACAAAGTTTGGCTTAGCACTGATGGTCTAAAACTCCCACGACCTTCAAAGAAGCTCACGGAGAAATGGTTAGGACCTTACGAAATTATTAGCTTCAAAGGAAGCAACGCTATTGAACTTCGACTCCCACGCACTATGAAAGTGCACAATGTGTTCAATATAGCTAAAGTTAAACCATACAAGGAACGTCTACCCAGGCAAAAGGCTGACAAACCAGGTCCAGTACTCGTCACAGAAGACAGAGATGACGAATACGAAGTTGACTACATTGTCGACTCTAGATTACGAGGGAAACGGCTAGAATTCTTAGTACATTGGAAAGGATACGACGACACGGATAGAACGTGGGAACCCCGATCAAATCTTACTAATGCGCCGGACGCAATAAAGGAATTCTATAAAAGGAATCCATCGGCTCCCCGTCTACTCCGCATGACTCAGGTTGATTTCCACAAGCTGTTCAAACCTTACGAAAACTTCACAGCATTGACTGCGGAGGACAGCTTATATAATCATCATGAAGCATTATAAAAAGAACCCGCTTCAGCCTGACCAAACCCCAATTCACTCCCTTCCTACAAACTAGTCGAGCACAGCTCCTAGCTACTCTCTAATAGCCTCACTACCTCGTCAAGCCTCCAATAACCACATGTCTTCTTGGACCAACGCCTACACACAATTCCACGCCCGTGCCATCATCGACGAATATCTTAACCACAACCCCAACGCCCCCCACATTGACACCCCTGCCCACCCCACCCCTCTTGCGCCAGTACCGTGGTCATGGATCGACTTTGGTCTACTGATCACGTATATGGTCTCGATCTTCACTCTCTGTGTCGTTCTGATCGAGAATGGCACATTGTTTGTCACCGGGATGCTTATCCTGCTGACTATTTTCTCCTTGCTCTTCGCATTCGGGACCGCGCTATACGTGATTGGCTCAGTGCGGGACGGCAAGGGGATAACGTTAGAAATAATGCGCGACAACACTAACGGTCGCAGCATGTTTAAAGGTTTCAGCATCACGATGCCTGACAAATACTTCATCGAACAAGAAGGATATAGCTACGAGGTATACTCCCGTGACTTCAGAGCCCGCGAAAAAGAACAGCATGATGCGCTCATGGAACGAACCAAGCCAGTTCGTCAACAAATTGAGGCTCAAGCTGAAAATATCAATGATTGGGCCGGAGCTACCGGATGGGAGGATACTGAAGAAAATGCGGATAATGAAAACGGTAATGACGACGCTACTCTTCATGACGAAAACGATCTGACCAACAGCAGCTTTGTAGCTGTGTACAACCTTCACATCTGATGAAGAAAGATCGTGATTGCCTGGAATGCAATCCATAGAGAGGGGGTAGTATTACAAATGGTACAGTTCTTACCTTTCTTCCCCTACACTTTTACTTACTTCACTATGCTTCAGTTTCATTTTGGACTTAGTCGAATTTCTTGTACAATAGTCACATGACTGATCACGTGATCTGATCACATGACCTAGTCACGTGACACGGACTACTCTTTCCGCTTAGTCATATATGCTTACTCTTGCTTACTCATTCTTGCTTACCTTTTCTTACTAAGACTGCTGCGCCGCAGTCAGTATTACTCATCATTACTCATCTTCTGACTCAGCTACTGCGCATTGCTGTGTGCTCTACTTTTGCCATTGGCTAGTACTTAAGGTTCATACCAAATAGTTACAAACACACCAATAGTATATAAACCAGGAGTCTGAAGGGCGTCCCCCTCAGTCTTGTTCTCCTGGAGTTCTCCTCAACAACTCTCCTGCAGTAAGACTACTCTATTGTTCTAGCAAAGCACTTCAGCGCTCAGGTAAGTTGTTGAGTGTTTCATCGGCTTTTCCGACTCAGATTGGGGAGCTGATCCAGAGACTTCACACTCGCAGACAGGATATTTCCTGAAGCTAGCGAATGCTGCTTTCATGTGGAACTCGCACCTTCAGAAGGTTACAGCGAAGTCTTCTACTGAAGCAGAATACATTTCACTGTCCAATTGTACAGATCAGATCATTGGCGTAAAACAAATGATGCTGGAACTTGGATATAAATTGAAACCCGTTCCTCTTTGCGGTGATAATCAGGGTGCAATTTTCACTGCACAAAACCCTGTAAATCAGAAAAAGAATCGTCACATTCGCATTAGATACCACTCTATTCGCGATGCGATTGAAGACAAACAGATCGAGCTCTTCTACATAGAAGGACAAGATAATCCTGCAGATATCTTCACTAAGAATCTAGGATTTATCAAGTTCGAAAAATTCAGAGAACTTTTAGGTCTGCATGTCTACAGCGCCGCTTAGACAGTGCGCTATATAAATGTACATTCTTCTTATGCTCGCATATACTAGCGATATTAAGCATGGGGGAGTGTTGAACGTACTCATAATAGAATATACGTGAGACAGTAGTTTACCATATACGTGTACACTACTTAGTTCATACTCAGTTTGTCTGAGTTTATATAGCTCTTTGACTGCCACTACATCAGTGAACGCTAAGCCCTACAGCTAAGTAAGTAAGCTACTTCCTCTGTGTAGCTGAGGTAGCAGGGGCTTCTGCCCCTGCACCTCCTATTGTCTGCTTTAGTTTCAACAAATACATGTAGAGCTCCTTACCAAGCAACTTACCAAGACTGACCTGGTCGACGAAGAGGTGCCATCGCCGCCTGCGGAAGGCGCTGTTGAGACGATACCCGGACTCCGAACTCACAGTCCGAGTCACATGGAGTACAGTTCCGAACCCGAAGCGAAAAAGACCTCAACTTGACCAGACCTCGCGAGGGATCTGAAATCGTTGGTCAGTGCACCCCGAACCCTCGAGTGAATGGCCCAACTCATTGCAATGAGGGAAACAGCGACAGAGAATGTCAACGTGCGATTCATGAGTAACGTTCATAGATGAATACTTGATCAGGATGTAGACAACATGATGATAAGACGAAGAAAGAAAGAAAACGATCGAGTTCCAGCATACCAATCATATCTTATATCCTCCCCCCCCTTCAAGTTCCCATATCCCACCGCAGCACCTTCGCCCACCATCTCACAACCACATGGGTATATCCTGGGTATATCCCTCCTTCACCTTCCTACACACCTACACTGGCAGATTCTCCTTGCTGGCAAGGACCTCCTTCAACGAACTCTCTTCCCTCCTCGTCCCGCCCAATCCGAACCCCAACCCCAAACTCATCTTCCCCTTCCCGTTCTCCATCTCAAAACTCACATCTTCCATCAAACTCCAATCCTCCTCCGGCATCTGATCCAACAAACTCGGCTCATTCAAATTCTTCACATCCATCCGTATCGGACTCTCCGTTTCTTCGCGTAACACCCCAAGACTCCCTCCTAATCTGCTCACATACGATTTCGGTCTCCCAGAGAACATCGTTCCCGATGCCGACGCCGACGCCGGTCCCGACCCTGATCCTGAAAAAAAAATGAGTTGAACAACAACGGCGACAGCGACCGAGAAAATAGCTTACTACCTCCAAACCCCATCCCCAACGAATCAAACTTGCTCACAAACGCCGCCAAAGCCCTCCTCTCCTCCTCCAACTTCACCCTCACCTTCTTCTCCTTCTCCAATTGTTTCACCAACTCTGCTGCCCAAACCTCTTTTTCTTCACGTCGTTTTACTTCTTCGGCTAATCGACCCTCCCATTCGCGTTCAACGTCCTCCCGGACTTGTCGGAGGGGTTCACCTAGATTGTCTTCGTATCCACGGACCACGATCTCAAGTTCGCGGATGGTCTTTTGTTGATCAACGATGAGCTTGTCCTTGTCCGTTTCAAGTGCATCGGGCGGAAGTGCAGGACGCGCCAAGAGCGCAGCTTCGAGCGATAAAATCTGATTAGACTGAGACTCCAACTGTCGACGCGCAGCCAAAAGTTCTTGTTGCAGCTATGCATATGCACACGACAGAATGTGGTTAAGCAAGGTGAGAGCAGTGGTTACGGGCACGCGACTCACCTGGTAGGGTGACATATCGAAATCAACTTTGGAAGGACTCGCGGGGCGAGATTCGTCCCCTTTATTCTCATCCACCGTCTGGCTCGTCAAAATCAACTTCGTCAACTGCTGTATGCGCGCATTCAAGTCCTTCATTGCTTTCGACTCGTCCATTTGCTAGCGCGATAGAAGAGAAAAAGGACCGACGGATTGAGCGACACGATGTGACACCAGCATTGGAAAACCTACCTCTCTCGCACTTAACCGTCGCTTTCGCTCTGGCGCTTCCGCCTCTCGCTCTGCCAACTTCGTCTTGAGTTCCTCAATCTCCTTGCGATATCTCTCGATGAGCGCGTCCGTATCGACCACTTCTCGCTTCTTCGCATTCAACTGTACACGCTTGATTCGCGATGCAAACTGTAACGTGCTCGTACTCTCTGCAACCGCATTCACTTCCGGGTTGATAGTACAGATAACACTGATACGAGCATCACCAGAAAGCGATGGTTGAAGCAATCGCGTCAGTTTGGAGTTGCGATAGGGAACATGGTCACTTTTGCCTTTGGCAGCATTGTCGGCTAGTGTACCGATGACGCTTCCGAGAGTAAGAAGACTATTAATATCCGTCAGTCAAAACTTGTCACTGAAACGAGCAAAAACGTGCCTCGTATTGATGTACCTGCCCTCTCTCGTCCGCTCCTTATCCGACGTCGCTTTCTCCGACCCCGCAAGATCAATCAAACTCTACCGCCATCCAATCAGTACGCCACACAAACAGCACCATCACCACCTTTCACGAGCTGCACACTCACCAAAACCGACATCTGCACACTCCTCCCTCCGATCGTCTGTAACCTCGTTCCTCCAGGTGTCGGTGGTCTCATCCCAGGCGTCTGTCTCCCACTTAACTCCACTTTCCCCTCCCCTCTTTCCCTACTTTCAATCACCAATCTGAACACGCTGTGACTTCGACTACTTCGTTCATTCCAATCCGTACTTGCCGTCCTTCGATTTCTCTCCCCTCGTTCCATTACTTCACGAACGCTCTTGAGACTAGTGATCACTTCTTCTCGGAGTGGTGCCAAGACACCTTGACCGATGATTTGGACAGGCTGAGAGGCTGAAATAGATGGTGGGGAGAGGAGATCATAGATCGTTTCGTTATAGATCTCAAGATAAGAACACCTCAACAAATATTCACGTGTGGGTGTTCTCCGAATATGCTTAAAGACGTCTTTCATCGCCCTCGGAATGATACCTGGTTGTTCTTCATTTCCGGAGAGCGTAAAGGTCTTTCCACTGCAAGTCTGTCCATAAGCAAAGATGACAGCGTTGTATCCTTCCATCGCCGCCCAGACATGACTCTTTGCAACCGCGTCATAGATAGGCTTGTTCTCTGACCCTGTGAGGACCTCGTCGAAATGGAATTCCGGGGGAGGCGTGAGAGCAGTTTTGGCATGCTGTGGTAACAGTCTGAGACTACGAGGTACAGAATTGTCCCAAGCATGACCATTCGTCGTGGGTCGAATTCTAAACGCATCCACTCAGAACATCAGATAACACGCATATATCCAAGGAAACGAACCGGATAGAAACAAGGACCTTGTCCTCTTTGCCATGCTCCGGCATGGGGAACTGTGATTCATCGATTTCTCCCGAGATATCTCCCGGTTCTAACGTTTGAAAATCAACGAGTGCTTCTTCGGGGTCTACCCTGGTTACGTCCATGGACATGTCACCAGCCATGAATAAGCTCGGTGCAGGACTCGCGCCTCTCGGTGTAGAAGGTGTCTTTGGACGAGATCCATCACCCGATTTTGTAGGTGTGCCTGTAAGAGGTGCTAAAGACCCATGCACAGGTGTTTTGGTAGATCGGACGCGAGATTCCGTAGACACGGAGGCTTTGTATTTCTTAGCTGTCCCAGTGACAGAAGGGGTCGTCAAATCGCTATTCGAAGAAGTGACCGAAAGCGGGCGTTTGGGCGTGAATGGTACACCGAGGCGGGCTAGTTTAGACGTCGATGCGGTAGACATTGTGCGAGTTCGGGGAGGGTCCGGGTCGGCCGTGCTTAGACTGATGCTTGAGGTGGATTTCTTGGTAGGAGTGGGCGATGGGGGTGGCCTTGGCTTCGGTTTTGCTTTTGCCGCTGTCGTCGTCGTGGTCGCCCGCGATGAGGGTGTCGTTGGTGTTGGCGGTGAGTTGGGTTTTGTCAACCCTGGGAAATTGGCCAGAACGCGTGGTGAAGGGGGCGCGTCGTGATCACGTGCATCGACCTTGGGAGACCGGGGACTGAGTTTGCTGGGCGCCATCAAGGTAAGATGGATAACGACGGTCAAGAAATGTAAATCGGGCGCAGCGAGTGGTGTAGTAGGTTCGGATGGATGAACTTGGTGCCACTGGCAGCGTGTGTCCTATGCGAGGCGGACTAACCGAGTACGTCAGTTCAGGTCGCAGGTGATCTTGGCATCTCAAAGAATAAAATGCGCATATCATGATGCAAGGCGGTAGATCGACTAATATAACACGCTATTCAAGTTACACCTATATTATACTGTAACCCGTTGGATACTTTACTCAAGATCGCGGCTCGCCTTCCAAGCAGCGTAGTACAAAGGCAAGCCCTCCGTCAACGAGGGCTTCTTCTGCCGCCAGTCCAAAAGGGATTTCGCAAGGTATGGGCGAATGAGCTGACTAGTCGCAAGAGCCTCTTCAAACACATTAGAAGGCTTCACCCACTCGATAGGACCCTTCGCACCCGATACCTGGATCAATTTCTGCAAGATCTCATCCACGGACTCGGTCATCTCATTGGCTGCGTCGAAAGCTATCCCACGAAGAAGAGGCGCCTTCTCAGCCACTCTCACATAGAGATCGGCGAGATCGTCGGTATGGATGGTGGCATATCGTATTCCCGGTTGGCCGAACCACCCCGTCTTGCCAGTCGTCTCCGCCTTTTCGAACGCGGAACCGAAGAGGGAGGCGTTTTTACCATACACTAAACCAGGTCTGATGACGACTCCGTTCAATCGTTCGTCCTTGAGAATGGTTTGTTCGAGTACTGGACGCCATGCGACAAGCGCGGCTGGATTACTGAGAGGAGTTGTATCAGATACGAACTCGTCCGGGCTGGAACCGTGGACCAAAGTACCGGAAGTATAGATGTATGAAATCTTAGGGGCGTTGGGAGCACGGGAGGTAGTAGCGATAGAAGCGACGGCACTGTGAATAGCAGGACCGACGGTGCTGACGTCTGCGCTCCCTCCAACAGCTTCTATGACAACGTCGATGGTAGCAATAAGGTGCTGCCATACGTTAGGATCAGTGGGTTCGCCGACGAGAGGGATAATTTCGTTCGCAGCCAGCTGTTTTGCTTTAGAAGCCGAACGGGTCTGGCCGTATACAATATGGCCTGCTCTGCTCAGAGCATGGACGATGGCATTCCCGATGAACCCAGTTGCTCTGAACAACCCCAAATCAGCGTCCCAATACCAAGATCGACTTGACGCTGCTTACCCAAGAACGAGAACTCTCATGATGATGAACAGTAACAGATGTTAAGTATGCGATATTGCGAATGACCGACTCATAGGAAGATCGTCTTGGGGTTAATATACCTGCACCATGACATCGCCTCTCGATGTTTCAGGGAATGCTTGCTAAGTGCTTGATAATTTGAGGGATCTTGGTTGGTAATGCTGCGAGATATGAAACGCCAAGGCGGTCAGATGTGGGTTAGAGCACATTGATGATAGATGATGGTGGAGTTAAGGAGGGGCCGAATCCAACTTGAGCAGGAATATCCGCTGAATTCGAGAGCGACATCATGCATAACTGTGCAAAGAATATGAACACTGTGAACACTCAGATTCAAGCCATTGAAGGAGCAAAAAAGCGAGGTCATGCCAGGACTCGAACCTGGGTTTTGGGAAGATAATATCAGAATCCCAAGTGATAACCGCTACACTACAAGACCTGATGGGGTTTTAAGCCATAATGAGATCCGTAAGTCAGACTATGAAGATCGATCCACGAAGCTAAACGCGATTGATTTAGCCATCCTGATGTTACACGAGCTCAAGCGTATTCCTTCGTTGCTCGAAAACCCAACTCAAAGATAGTTTTCGGAGACGACAAAGGTCTCGCGTCGACTCTAACAAACTGTGAGGTATATAAATAATAACCAGAGCAACCATCATATTCAAAGGCAAGCTCTTACCACCTCCACCTACTCAACGCGCCGCCTAAACATCAGCTTCGCCGTCTGATTCGCCACCCTATTCCCGCCCAATACAAAGCTCGCAGGCCGTTTTCCATGCGCGTCGTCCATGAGTTTAACATCATACGTCAAAAGGACATGCGCAAGCATCGCCTTGAGCTCGTTCACGACAAAAAACCTACCAGGACTGCAAAAACCCAATCAATCACACAAACTCCCCTCCACATACACATACACCGAGAAAAAGAACACAACGAAAACGCACCATGCATGTCTCCCGTACCCAAACACCAACCAGTCTTCATTCACCCTCACAATTCTATTCCATACCTCCTTCTCGCCTTCTTGGGTATCGTGTTCCTCGTCCATGTGTAAAGAGCCCTCGCGTTCCCCGCCTTTGAGAAACCGCCATGGATTGAACGCCTTAGGTTCGTCGCCATACAGTGCAGGGTCGCAATGGCGCTCGTCTGCTACAGCTTGAACAACAGTCCCTGCAGGCACAAATGTCCCGTCAGAGAGGGTGACATCGCGCATCGCTTTACGTTGCATCGATAGGATGCCAAGGCCTTCAAGGCGCATCGTTTCTGCGAGGAAGCTTTCCAGCTTAACCATCTTACCCATAGCCGCTTTCGTCCAACCTTCCTCTGCGACCACTCGAGAGACTTCTTCGCGCAGTGCAGTGACGTAGGTGGGGTAGGCGGCGAGGTTGTAAAGGGCCTGACAGAAGCTGTGTCGGTCCAGATCACGCTTGAGCTTCTGGAAAGCGAAAGAGACAGGGGGTAGACGTACGTTTGAACTTGTCTAAGTACACGAATACAAAAAGGGGAGGGAGAGGTGAGCTATGAGAATTCAAGATAGCACATCGCGTACGTGGATAGCAGCAAAGTTGACCACAAGCACCCTACGGGCCAGCTCGTACGGTGTACGCTCCAAGCCCTTTGCTTCATCCATGAACCACGAAAGAAGGTCGTTGTGACAGTCCCGGCGACAACACGTCAGCATATAGACATTGTCGTGTTAGATGGTGGCACTCAGGGGCTTCTCAGTCCACTCATCTCCAAGCTCGGCCTCCATCCGTAGACGTTCTTCAACCATGGGTCCAAGGAGCTTGTAAACGTGTTGTATGTTTTTGTGCGCATTCGTCAGGTAGCGCGCAACGAAGCTGTTGGGTAATGTGCTCAGTAAAAGACTCGTGACGGAAGTGTATATTGGCGTTGATCCAGAACGTAGGGAGATAAGAACTTGGGGAACATATTGATCGTGAGGGCTGCTTTGGCAACATCCAAGGTAAAGCGGATGCAGAGTTCAGTGTATTCAGGGTCGCGGCAGTATGGAAGCCCGACAAATACGCGGTTACTAGTACGCGCGACAACGTTCGCTGCCATGTCGTGCGTCAGGATGGCTTTCCACTCTGAGATTCAACATTATTTAGACACTAGTATGTGAAGCGGGAGTACAAGATGGCACACCGTTGCCCCGGAGATCGAGTTCATCATCGAAAGAAGCTACGATCTCATCTCGTATGTCCGGGAACAAACGCGCCAACTGTCTTGTGAGCCGGTTTCGGATAACTGGTACATGCAAATGTGTCATGTGTGGACGGTGCGCAAGCGTGTATTCTGTTTTGAAGTCTTCATTGGCAGCCTCGAAGAAGCTGAACACATCGTCCGGTTCGCGTCCGATCTCCTTCAGCAGCTCAGGGCTCCCATGCACGACTGTCCAACCGTACAAAGTGGGGAATCGGAAGGGACGCCCCTTGTATTTGACGTATCCTTCGTGGAGGGCGGGCTGGATGCGGATCATGTGTTTGAGGGCATAGATGTAGGACCCAATGTAGGACGATGGTCCGACGATGGGAATGGGCGAGAGAGGGTTTGACCTGCACATTCGAGCCACGACGACATATCCGAACGCAGCTAGCAAAGCTGCACGCAAGGGCTCTTCAGAGGCCCAGGTATACACGCCTGAGAAATAGTTCACGACGTAGTCAAAGTCCATGATGATGGTGGTACGTGTTTAACTTGAAACTCGGACCTGGACGGTGACCATGGCTGTGTGGTGTTTCACTTTCAGGGTCATCTAGTATGGAAAGCCTGACAACTGGCGCCCATTTTGAGCTCCTACTTCGATCTCGAAGTCACCAGAGTTCACACTGTACGAACTCGAAGTCGAAAGTTAATCTTGGTACGTTGGTATGGGAGATTCGGAACGGTTTGCCTCATAGATTGTCCGAGTCACCACTAACATGACACACCCCGATAATGATCCCTCTCACCATTACCAAGCACGTCTTCCTGATGCCATCGTGCAGATATATTAACCCGCAGATAGCCCAGAGACGTACCCACCTCTGTTACTGTTCACCACCATGAAAGTCCTCGTTATCGGAGCATCTGGTTTCATCGGAAAACCCGTCG
This sequence comes from Chalciporus sphaerocephalus, assembly GCA_038094055.1. Classification (NCBI taxonomy): domain Eukaryota; kingdom Fungi; phylum Basidiomycota; class Agaricomycetes; order Boletales; family Boletaceae; genus Chalciporus; species Chalciporus sphaerocephalus. Next base: position 282,223 of record JBBPTH010000026.1, on the reverse strand, counting down.
CTCTCGCCCTGAGCAGAGCAGGCCACACCGTATACGGGCAGACTCGTTCAGCCGCCAAAGCGAAACAGCTCGCTACCAACGAAAGTATGTCTCCCCTCCGTTCACCCGCCTGCTCCTCTATCTAATCCCTCATCCCTCTCAGTCTTCCCGGTCATTGGTGAACCTGCGGACCCCACCGTATGGCAAAATCTTATCCCTACCATTGACGTTGTCATTGAAGCCGTGGGAGGGAGTGTCGACGTCACCACTATCGGTCTCAAACTTTACAACGCCATCGCTACAGCCGCAGCCGCATCCCGTCCTCCCGACTCCCCTAAAATCTCATTCGTCTACACCTCCGGTACCTGGGTACACGGCTCCAGCCCAGACGAGTTCGTCTCTGACACAACTCCCCTCGCCAATCCCGTCACCCTCGTCTCGTGGCGTCCCCCCGTCGAACAGACCATTCTCAAGGACGGACGATTGAACGCAATCGTCGTCAGACCTGCATTACTATATGGTTATAGCGCCTCTCTCCTGGACTCCTTGTTCGAAACGGCCGAGACGACTGGTAAGGTGAGGTGGTACGGCCAACCGGGAGGACGCTTTTCCCTCATCCATGCCGACGATCTCGCCGATTTATACGTGAGAGTCGCCGAGAAGGCACCTATTCTTGGTGGATTGGCGTTCGACGTAGCAAATGAGACGACAGAACCCGTAGACGATTTCTTGCAGAAATTGATCCAGGTGTCGGGTGCACAGGGTCCCGTTGAGTGGGTCAAGCCTTCCAATCGTGAGTTCAAGATCGGCTCTGCTTTGATTGGTTTCACAGAGTGTGTTGACCGTCTTTAATCAGTCTTCGAGGAGGCTCTTGCGACGACACAGCTCATTCGCCCATACCTTGCCAAATCCCTCTTGGGATGGCACCAGAAGAAGCCCGGGTTAACGGAAAACCTGCCCTTGTACTATGCTGCCTGGAAAGCCTCCCGCGACGGTCAACCCAAAGAGAAACTTTTCGCGGCAAAGTAATTAGCAAGGGTATCTATAGCGCGCGTATGTGAGTATAGAGAAGCAAAGTCCACGTAGCGATGTACCATAGGCATAAAATAAGCGCATTAGCTACCCAGGAAGGAAAATAGATCTTGCATGCCATGGATTTCGGAATCGTTAACATGGGTCGGTATGCTCAGCCGGATGTAAACGTTGGAATGCTTCGATGTTGTGATGGAGAAAGGTTTTGAGGCAAGATGTACAAAGCCAGTGTTCCGGTTCCCAGGACTTGAACTCTCTCGATCGATGGATAAAAGCTCTGCGGATGAGTTGCGAGTAAGGCACTGTACGACAGATCTTCTCCAACGATTCTTCGTCCGCATATGCATTCCACCAAGGAAGCTCGAGGTAGTCGAAGAACCTGGAAGGCGGGATCACACCGCGTAGATAAGACCAGTCTAGAAATACGACGTCACTTGCAAAGCCATCCTCAGAAACGGAAGAAACTCACTCGATTCACTCCACAAGTCCTCAGGAGGCCCCCGAGCACATCGCCGACCTACTCAGGATGTATTCAATAATATAATCATCAGATGTCGAAGACCTACAGGTCAAAGAACGTAAGAAACGCTGGTGTGGATGTTCCAAGATACCGACATTTGATCGCTTTGACTTCATCGCCACGTTGAAGACTTCACGGAACTGCTCATACGACGTTGATAAAGCAGGCACAACTTTCCGATCCACAATCGTCAACTCGCCTCGAAAAGCTCTCAGAATCGTGGTTGGACCCGACCAAGCGAGATACGCTTCCAACGAGCGATAATTTTCATTCATCCCCCAAACTTTATTCAGCCCACATCATCGCACACCAAGACGACGAACCACTGACGTACTTTTGTTGGGAAAGAACTCTGCTCGTATCGCCCATGTAGCCAAATCCATCAAAAATCGCCAAACTTCGAAAAGGAACGCCATCTCCTCTGCTGCAAAACTGTGCAAAAATCGCGCCTGCATCTGTCCTAGATCTCTCAATATCTCGTTGAGTCGTTTGGACTTGCTTTTCCCAACGCGATTGGCGGGCGCGGGACGACCGTACATCGCGCATACGAACCATGCTCTATACACTGCTGTCTGGAATCGTAGGGATTCTTGGGACGTTAGGCGACTCGAGGAAGACGATCTGGGATCTTTGGTTCTGGAGAGTATAGAAATGAGCGAACGAGAACGTCGCGTAGACTCACTGAGTGATCACCTCCAGCTGTAAAGCAACTCGAGATCTTGAACGACATCGTGGTTCGCGGCGAGCTTGTGAGCTTCTCGGAGAGTCACGCTGATGGATGTGGCGAAAACGTCAAGTCGAAAATCATCCTCTCTGGGGAGCTTGTTCACAGGGAGAGGGGAGAGCCAGCCATGCCAGTATGAGTTGATGTCTGATGAGACTTTAAGAAGACGCATGGCTTGTGGGGTGGCGGGTCCGAGGTTGTTTGATACGACTGAGCGTAGGATGGAGATATGGCGGCTCTGGAAGACATTGTAGACGAACTTTGAGGAAAGTATCAAATTCTCTAGGGAGTTGATGTCAGATAAAGTGGTAAGGAGCAGATCCGTCAAGTCGGCGTCAAAGGGAAAGTCTCGTTGGCTTGAAGTTGAAGTTTGAGGGTCCTGCATGGCATTGACCGACTCTCAAGGACGCTGCAATAGAATACGGAGACGCGGCGGGCTATGGCCAACGCTGACGGTCGTGGTACCATGCAGAGTTGGCCCAGCCAATCACTGCCGCGACGCACCAGCAAGCCCGTGTTTACCACTGGCATGTCAACTTCGTTACACCCCAATCTATGAACGAATCAACGATACTTATGATACATGTTTTCACGAGCAAAAATCTACGTTGCTACACGAGGACCCCATTCCGCGGTGTCGAAGAATATGAAACAATATGTACAGTCCCAACCGAATCCAGACGTAGCGCAGTCTATAAAGAATGATAAAGACCTTGGATTGCAAAAAGTGAAGCAGGGTATGGTGTATGTGCAGAAGAAATGTATGCTGGACAGAACGTGCGGGGTGGTATGTAATTGCAGTGACTTGACGCTGTCAAAATGAAAGCAATGTCTGAATGGGAGAGTTTTGCAAATTTATCGGAGCGTTTCAAAGTGCTGACAAGCCCGAGAGAGTCGCGCTGAAGTCTCCTCTATCTACAACGTCCAGGTCAATACTCGAACAAAAATGGCTCGCGTATCAATGCTGAAGACAACTCACATGCGCAGAACAGAACGGCTCAAAGTGATGTCCAGGAATATCCAGAACATACATCGAATGTCCTACCAAGGCTTCCCAAGGACCAATGACCTGCCAAGTCTCGGCACGTTCACGGAACCACGAAGGGATCTCCTCACCGTCCAAGCTCGGCGAGTGGAACCCAGATTTGGAGCGCAAGAACGCGAGGGGAACATTCACGGGAGTCACGTCGTCTGGTTTCAGAGGAATGTACTTCTCCAAGAGTCGGGTGTTCGATTTGAACTGGTTGAGAACAACACGAGTTATCGAGGACCCTGTCGTATGATCTTTCTCTCGAACAATGTGATCAATCATAGCATCGGATAACAACGGTGGTGCGGAAGGTGCAGGTGAATCGATTAACACGATACCCTGCACCTTGACACCACGCGAGGCAAGAATCCCTGCAATCTCAAAGGCAACCACGCCTCCAAATGACCACCCTGTAAATCAGGTAAGACACGCATCGCGGGAACTAAGGGATGCTGAGAAACAAACCTCCAATGATCAACGCATCTTTAGCATGGCGCTGAATCGCCAGCGCATACGCCTGAGCCATCTCCTCGAGACTTTCCCAAGACTCGTCAGAGAAGAAACGTGGGTTGCTAATACCCCACACATCGCGATGGAGATGCAAGAGTCGTTCGTAGTCATTGACCAACCCACTCCCATCGTGAACGAGATACAAAGGCGTCTGCGAACCTGCCTGACCTTGCTGCAAGGGCGTGAAAACGACATTCGACTGATTCTGTCGGTAATCCAGCGAGGGCTCTTCGGGAACACGTCGTTTTCCGTCCACATCCCAGTCTTTTCCCTCCATGCATTTCCCCTCCTCAATTAGGAACTCGCAAAGCGCCGACAGCGTATGGCACCTAGCGAATACGTTATGAGGAACGGGTCTGTTCAGCGCAACCTTCAACGCTTGCATCGCCTCGATAGACCCCAACGAATCCAAACCGAGAGATCTCAAATCCACATCCATATCCACGTCTTCACTGTTCCCTAGGCCCAGCACGTCAGCAATGATCCCCCGAATACGCTGTCCCTCGATCGCCGACTTCGTCCTCGAAAAAGGATCAACCTCAGAGACGAGCGTCAATGGCGATAGAGGCCCGCTACAGAGCGTGAAGCATTCATCGTCATCCATGTTATTATCAGATCTTCGGAATTCTCCACCGAACACATGGGTCGTAAGGGTATTCGATCGAGAACGAGCGAAAATGACACTTCGGGGAGAAGAAGGTGTAATAATCGCATTCGAATCCGTGCGTTGACGAACTTTGGGACATCTCGGATCAGCTGCGAGGGAAAGACCACGATGGAGACTTCTCAGTCGAACCCTTCGGAATTGGACGCCTTGAAGATGTGCAACTACGACTTGCGGATCGCAGTCTTGGACGGCGAGGATATCTGCGACGACAAAGTCACGCGAAGACGTCCAATTATTGGAGCAATACGCTGTGTAATGTTGCTTGTCGTTGATGACGTCGCGTAGGATTTGTAGAGAGCCCAGGTCGCTGCATATATATGCGTCCGAGACATCACCTCGCATATTGGCGACGAAGCCCGCAGCGTGGACGAGCGTATCGAGGAAGAGGACTTGCGTCGCGAGAGATGAATCGCCCGATAAGATGACGCGAGCGATACCAATCGCCCCATCCCCGCTGACCATGAGTGATTGGATAGTGTGATAGTCTTTCGCGTACTCCACAACACGGGGGAAAACCACCTCATAAGAAGTATGTGTGCTGAACACTTCGGACGCATCATCTTCCGTGATGGATTCCCCTTGTTTGGAGAAATTCGGCAACTCGAGAGCAAGTTTCGATGTCGTATCTCGTATGGAAGAGAATCGAAGGTTCCCGTGTACATGAACGTGTTCTTCCCGGGACGTCTCCAGTCTTGACCCGATGCTGAACGTGCCCGTACCATCTTCATGGATCGTAACGTGCGTACGAATGACCCAATTGATGTCCGAAGACAGTACGAGAGGTCGAGAGAACTCTATGGAACGCAACACGGGCATGCACCTCCCAAAATCCAGTTCTAGGTAACGCTGCGCGACGACAGCGCCAGCCAGAGCCTGCTCCAGATACACGGATGCTGGACATAACGCATACCCTCCAACCTTGTGTCCTTCAATGTAAGCCGCCAAACAACCAATGGGGGTTTCGAAAATGGCAGCATTGCCGTTTTGACGAGAAGGATATTGAGACCAGGTGGATAACATGGGGTGACCCGGGTCAGAAGGTTGGAGCAGGTGGTGCACCTCTAGAGGAGCGCCAGGACCAACACGTGGCTTGTAAGGGACCCAGAACTTCTGCGACTCGAAAGGATACGAAGGTAGTTCCACACACGAACAAGCGACGCGTTCTGCGAAAACGCGCCGCCAATCTACAGGAACGGCACTCCGATAGAGTGCCGCTAAGCTCTTCGATAACGTGACCCAGGACAGTGCGTCCCTCAACATAGACGGGAGAGACAGCGTATCCCTGGATGGAGACAATGTCGCTTCGATCATCGATAAGCATATTGGGTGAGGGCTAAGGTCCATCCAAGCATCGATCTGGGTTGAATCCACATATTTTTCGAGAGCTCGCAGACCTTGTGCGAACAGAGCAGGTTGACGACAGTGTTGAACGAAGTAGTCCGCTTGGAAAATCGCTCCGTCACTTCGAGAAATAACTGCTCCGGACACGCCGGATGCGATCGGGATAGATGGGGGATATTTCGGGAGGGAAGCAACATGATCTCTGAGATCGTCGAGGATCGGGTCCATGGCGGCGGAGTGGAATCCGAGCGGGATGTCAAGTATCACAGTCTTGCAACCCACATGAATTGAAAGCGCTTGAATGGCATCGTTGGGACCCGCGACCACACAAGAGGAGTCCGCATTAATGCAAGCAACCGTTACGTTCGAAAACATGGCATGCGTATCAAGAATCTCCTGGATTTGCGCAGACGGCATGCTGATAGCAAGCATCGTCGTCTTCCGATAACCAGGCGAGTGGACCATCAAGTCTGCCCTCTTCGCCACGATAGAGAGGGCAACCTCGATGGTGAGAACATCGGCGGCCACCATCGCAGCGTACTCTCCCAAACTAGACATGAATAAGCTCAGTATAGGTCTACAATGTAATCAGCTCGCAGCTCACCTTTGCCCAATGACAGCAGTGGGAATTACCCCCCAATGTCTCCACAAAGTCGTCAAAGCGAATTCCACAGCAAGAATAGCAGACTGGTAGGCCTCGAACTCTTCATCTGGTCCAAGGACATAGTCACAAGATTCCGGACAAATGATCGGAAGGATACCGGGATAGCCACGAGAAATCAGATACCCATGACACCGATCGATACAGCTCTTAAACACTGCTGATGTGGCATATAGTGACGCGCCCATACCGAAATATTGACTTCCTTGTCCAGAGTAGACGAATATGACCTGACCGGCGTGCCTTTCGACATGTGTGATTGACGCGAGAGGAAGATCACGGATAAGTTGTGCCTTGTCTCGGGCAACAATGGACAGACGGAATGGGTATAGTTGACGACGAGCAGTAGTGGTGTAAGCAATGTCGGAGAGAGGAATATCCTCATTTCCGGCATCGAGAAACCACTGGATGTATCGCGTGCGCATATTTTCCAACGCTCCCATGGATTTGGCAGAAATCCCGAACGCAAAAGGAGAAGACGAGCTCGAAGTGCATTGAGGATCGGATTTATGTATTCCTCGAGTACGAGTGCTCCATTCGAACCAGCCGCACCAAAATTGTTGAGCAAAGCAATCCGAGCAACCGACTCGGTAGACCAGGGTGTGGGTCGTGTATCAATGACCAAGTTATCAATATCAAGCGGGCCGATGAGTGGGTGGAGCGTCTCGAGCGAAATTTGAGCCGGAATAATGTTGTGTCGGAGCATCAACAAAAGTTTGCAAAGTGATACCGCCCCAGAGGCGGCTTCGAGGTGGCCGATGTTTGCCTTTATGGAGGTAACGTGAAGGGGATTGCTGCGCGTTCGTCCAGGGGAAAGTACAGAACGAATACACGCGAGTTCGCTCGAATCTCCTGCTTCCGTCCCTGTACCATGGGCTTCCACAACGCTGACACGAGCTGGAGAGAGACCAGAATTCCTGAGCAATTTTGTGAGAAGATCTGTTTGCGTAGGGGTATGAGGATGGGTAATTGACGGCGCAAGACCGCTCTGGTTGACCTCTATGCCTCGAATGACACCGATGATGTTGTCGTTCTCTTCAACAGCATCGCACAAGCGCTTGAGAACAAAGAGGCAGCAGCCCTCTCCCCGCGAGTACCCATCGGCAGATGCATCGAAAGTCTTACACTGACCAGATGTGTTCAAAAAGTGACCACGTTCTAGTCCAGTGAACATGTTGGGACTAGACATTATGTTGACACCGCCAGCAAGTGCCGCGTTGCAATCCTTGTTCATCAAGGCTCTGCAGGCCTGATAGAGAGCCACAATGGAGGAAGAACATGCAGTATCCACTACGACAGAGGGACCTCCGAACTGCATGAAGTAGGAGATGCGACCACTCAAGAATGCCCTCAGAGTCCCTTTGGAAGATCTTAGATCTAACACAGGAGGAAGGAGAGTGAAGTAAAGACGGACCGGTACAATAGTGAATATCAATGTTGCTGTCCAGGTTCTCTGCATAATCTTGCGTTGCGGATCCAATGTAGCAGCCGAACGTGTCACGCCGAAAGCAAGGAGTGGCATCCGGAACGTATCCTGCGTTCTCGAGGGCTTCATAAGCAGTATGCAATAAAACTCTCTGTTGAGGATCCATGCTTCTTGCTTCCCGAGGGGAGATCTTGAAGAATTTGTGATCGAAATCGGCGTAGTCGTCCATAAAGTTGCCCGTTTTGACTTTCATCTCGTCGAAGAATCTCGCTGCTTCGTCACCCGTATCGACAGGCACACCGAAACGATCTTCAGGGATCTGCATAGATGGGTCAGTTTTCTTTGATTCTATGCATCAACATTACTAACCTCTGAGACGGTACTGACACCTTTCTCAAGAATGTCCCATAACTGGGAAGCATTGGCCGCACCCGGCGTATGGGCTGCCATACCGATGATCGCGATAGGTTCTTGTTTTGGGAAAACCGGACTAGATTCAGCGAACGAATCCTCAATCGAGTCGACGCAGTGAAGCATGTGTTCGGGTAAAGCTCTCTCCAAAGCTCGGAGTGTACTCGATCCAGGACCGATGTTGATCACCAGAAGTTCCATGCTAGCGGGGATGGTAGAGGCTACCTCATTTGCGACAAGGTCCCAGTTCACCGGATGAACGAGAACCATATCAACCACGAGAGAAAGCAGGGAGGGAGAGTCTCCGCAAGGAATTGCTATCTTTCCAGACATCGTCGATCTAAGGGGACAGTAAAGGTCCTTGTAGTCGGGAAATCGGATGTTTCTTCGGGTTACATCTGCTATAACCTTGTTCCGAGTATCGACAAGATGGAGATCAGAGTGGTAGAGGGCATCAATCGCCAGGGAGTGCACTGTGCAAGAGTGAGATGCGAAGGTGGAGAATGCGTCCACGACGTCAGGGCGACCAGAAATGGTCACGTTCCGTTCGTCAAGGACCGCTGTCACGCGCAAAGGGAGACTTGGGCAATACTAGAGCAATCAAATCAGTAATGCGACCTACGACCTACAACAAACTGACCTTTTCTTCAAACACAGCAATCAGCTGTTCTAGTTCGGTCTTGGTCAAGCCAAGACAGGCAACACTCCAAGAGAGAGTGGAGTCCACGGATCTCTCCTTGAGTAGTTTTCTTGTGAACTGTAACACGCGCAATCCGATCCAAAACACCAGACGAAATACGTCGACAGAAGTAGTAATGTATGCAAGCGGGTTCTGGGATGCAGCAACGACGCAAGCAGGAAAAATTCCAGAGGATAGGCCAAGAATACCGATAGTATTGTCAATGTTGGATTTGAAAAAATCAAGATATGAAAGAGAGGCAGTTTGAGAGTAGGACTGATAGCGTAAAATCTGGGTGACGAAAAGAGAGATTCCAGAGATAATCTGGTTTTTGGCATATTTAGGCTCGGGGGCAAGGAGAGCTAAGTGATCAGAGAAGTCGGACGAGAGGATACCACTCTGGTCCAGCTCTTCCGATGATAGCGCAGAGAGCTCTTCCAAGAATACATCTCGGCAAGACGAGAGCAGGAGGGAGCCAAAGGGAGACTTAGCGTCACGGATCGCCTGGTCCACTACTTGTCGCGAGTTTGTCTTCGGGGACCCTTGACCTGCAAAAACTGGAACTACGATCCTTGTAGGACTAGGGGTGACCATGTACGCCAAGTGCTCCTGTGTGACCTGTCCTCCAGGTTAAACCATAAATCAGCATATATGAAGGCGAACGATGTATAGGCCGCGCACCAGATGATCGTGTTGGGCGAGCGAGGTGGAGGAAAGGTTGGATGAGAACTTTCGCTGGATGCAGAGTATAAGAGCCACTGCAGATAGCGGATGTCCGAATCACCGAGGACAGAGACTGTCTTTCCGCTTCTCATCTCTTCGTGCACTTCGAACATGATGGGCATTGGGAGACTAGCCCTGTTTCCCGGGGTTACATAACATCTGCAGATAGAGTTACTATTACAACTGAGCCTGAGCCTTCCTCAGCGAAATGAACGTTCCTGACGGTCAGAAGTACAAACATCCATTCCACGAATCACAGATAGGCCTCGGAGGGTGATGTAAGGGGATGTCGCGCTGAGTACGGGCTAAAATACAAAGACGAGATCGGTCCTAAGGATAGCAGTGTCACAGAATACGCGTTGGCAAGATGGAGGTGGCGGCGTGGACTTGAGTCGGAAGTGCGTCAACCAGAAAGACATGCGGTGCAGTATTAGAGCAACCTCTAACTGACGTTCACCCGTGAAACGACTCTGCTTGGCGGTGTCTGGTAAAGAAGTCACAGTACACCAACCGAGATGACCACCAAAAACTTTCTGAGAAGGGTAACCTTCGAGCTTCCTGGACGTCTGATCGGATAGTCCTTGTACTTCCATAGCGGGAGTATCTGAGAACAAAAAGAATCATAGTCTGTCAATCAAAACACAGTGCATTGTACTCACCTACAGGCCACAGAGTACTACTACGCATGGGTTGAAGACCGAGAGAATTATGCATAACAACGGATTAGAAAACTAACTGAATCAAAATCATGTTTGCGATGAGCCTAGGGGTATTGGGATTTTTCATTCCTTGCAAATCGCGCTTCGAACCACTCCGAAGCTACGGCATATTTACCAACTCGAAGCTTCCACCCCGACAGATCCTGACCTTGGATCGTCTCCTCGAACGACACGGGGAACATATTCGTCCGGAAAGGAACCAACTTCGACTTGAAGGAGGTAAAAACCAACCATCGCGAGCTCGGTAATTGCCTTGTACTCTGTTCGCTTACATAATAAGGAGCTGTCCTCGGCACCGACGACCACCCTCTAGATTAGTATCCATCCTACCTATCGATTAGAATCTCCAGTCGCGGGTTTACAGATATGCCAACTATGTCCTTACCTTGTGATTGTATAGTTATTCGTGGTCAAAAACCTGGAAGTCGATTTAGCTGAGCGGCAGCGTAATCGTGCGTGATACATTGCATTCTGCGGTCACCCACATTGCAGCCCGTGAATATACCGGTAGGGTTTGTGACGTCGTTCGCGTTATCATTCGTAGTGTCCACCTGCGGCTGAGCGCTGATCTCCAGCGCCCTGAGTACTGATCGTTAGTACTGCGCAATGGAACATGCGCCGCGCGTCTCTCGCAAGGTAGAACGAAAGGCAACCCACACACCTCTTCTCCACCGACTACGTCGGGTCCACCTCGCAGACGCAGGTGGAGTGATACCGCCGATCACGGCTTTCTCGTACAGATATTATCAGTTGACCCACATTCAGTGATTCAGCCATCCGAGTCCCGGCGGTTACACATCACGTCACATTGAGAAACTGCCGTACATTATCACGGTTGCAATACAGCCGAGATATCCTTGGAGAATTTGGGGATACCTTGCGGTCATGACGGGGTGGAGGTGAGGAGGAAATCGAGGAAATCGATGTCCTTTCAGCAAGTGTGTCGCACTAGAAGGTAATTACTTGAAGCTCCTCTATTCCTATTAACGGAGAGGTGTCAAACGAGAGGGAAGAGGTATGAGTTACGAGAGTTTCTCCTTTCGCCTAGTAATTGTGGGGATGCCTACGGTCCAGTCTCTCTTAGGCAGACTTGAACTTGAAGACGTCCACTATTCAGTGGTTGGGCAGCGTGATTATTGGAGCTGTAAGGGCTGAAGTATGTTACCTACTAGTAGTGTGAGAGCAAGACCGAAACAAGCAGACTCAAAACGCTGACCGTTTAGATCCGAAGATGCGCATGCTAGTACACAGGAGGTCCAAGTTTTGGAACATCAATTTGATGGTACTCTCGAACGCTAAACTGGAGCATCACGATGCTAGTTTGTGTAGTACCCGAGCCGTGTTCATTCAAGTTCTTCCTACTTTCGCCTTTTCAGCAACCGCTGGCAACAGCGAGGCTGTTCTCACCACGTCGTAGTATTGAAACAGAGGATCGTCAATTACAGTGAGAGAGTATCGTGCGACGTACGGTGCGAAGATGAGATATCATGATGTCCTTTCAGCAGTAATAGGAGGCGTACCAGCAAGGCTCTGTACGACCAAGACGGACAACCTAGACGCAAGCGAAGTAGTGGTTCAGACTCGCTGTTCTTGGCACTCGTGCGCCCGAGGAAGTTTCGCTAAAGATCAATAGCTTTTTAACGAAAGGCCCGGGCATCGGCTAGAACTGACTCATCGGAGACGTACTCGGGATGTATGCACTCCGCATGCCCTTTGCTTTCGCCCGCTGCGCAGCTTTTTGATGGTGAGATCGTAGAAGAATATATCAAGGCAAGGAGCATTATCGCAACTCACAGAAGGTACAACTCATGAAGGTTTACAGCTTCTACCAGGGATTCGTCACTGAACCGGCTTCAAGTCCGGGTCAAGAGAGTCAAGTTACGTCCAGTTGGTGAGCCTTTCTCAGTTAGTCGTTTTTTTGCAGTTCTTTGCATAGAGTTCCTTTGGTGGAATCTGATCCTTTGAGTTTGGAATATAAATTATGTTTTGTCGTCGATATTTTGTTCGAGTTACTGACTTGATCTCTTTCTCCGACCACCCTCTGGCTGCTCGCTACGGTCTGCCAGTGAAACGCACACCAGATTCGATGACCATCATGAATGACCTTCCAAGTCCATCTCAAGTCCCTTTGTCCGGAGAGAAATCCGTTAGGGATAATACTCCGCAATCACTCAGGGGCAGGCAGCTTGAAGCGCTCAACCGCCTCGTCACGATATTGTCATTGAATTTCGAACTGCAGCAACCGGCGACATCTACTATCTCACCTACTGTCCTCTTTACCATTTGTGACACTCTGCAGGGCGGCCGAGAAGATGCCTCCAGCTCTGTTGAACTCCAGGACGCGTCAGTCTTACCGTTGGTGTTGAATAAGCTGCGGAGTTGGAGGCTTATTGATCCGGCGTATCGTCGCTCCCCTGAGGGAGTTCGCAATCTCGCACTAGATTTGGCGAGTATCACAGGTGAACCTTCCGCCGTCGAACAACCTCGTTCGATACCTAGCCGTCTCAGGATGAGATGGATCACCTCAGAGTCACCTGTGGAGAGTCAAGACGGAGATTCGGAACCGCTATTATCCCCGCCTTGCGTCCCCTATGGGAAGCAGGAGTGGGCACATGCTCATCTAGCCACTAGCGAGCATTCTGCTGATAGTGCACTTGATTTAAGTCAGGCAGATGGACTAGGCACGCAGGACTTTGAAGATGCGGGTGCGGGTGTACAGCGACACCATTCGGTTTCTGCTTTCAGGAGTGGTTGCACTGCGTGTCATCATCCACGTGTTTCCTTTCCTTCTACACCTCGTACACCACGTTCAGTATCCGCCGAATACAAAGCTCTACCGGAGGATGGCGGTTGTTCTGACGTGCGCACCACTCCGCTACCCAGTCGTCCCAAATTCATCTCACAGGGCAGTAATACAAAGAGTACTACAAAGAAGAAGACGAAACGTGAGAAGCCCAGACCCTTGCAGTCTATTTCTCGTGGCGCTGAGGTCGACGAGAACGAACCACCCCTTCGCACTTCGACCATCACTCAACAAGGTATCGGCATCTCGTTCCCGCGACAACGTACCCACTTCCCTCGTGTATCGAACTCCATCTCTTCGCGGGAGTCTTCGTCTTCCATATCTTCCTCCGTCGCTTCTGCAAAAGGCGTCCTACAGCCAAGTCGTGTTCCGAATCGTACCCGCGAAGATGATAAGAGAACGTTCAGCCACCGAGCGTCCTCCGTTGACGTCGATCCCCGGTTACCCATCGAAACCTCGCTTGCTTCTCCGATGGATCTTCATTCGCCAAGTCGAGCACAAAGCCTTTCTTATGCTCTGCGCAATAACAACGATCATCGGATCAACTTTCATACCCATGTTCACGGGACCGCCGATAGGGTCTCGAAACTCAAATCGAAACCCTCTCGGAGAGTGACTGATATGGGTTCAGGTTCCAGATCGAGTAAACATTCTGAACGACTGCTTCCATTCTGCAGTCAATCCCATCCTACCACGACTTCCAAACACGCTTCGCCTTCGTCGTTACCACGTTCTATCATGAGAAGTCCTTCTGTCCCGGCCACTCTGTCGTCGAGTTCGACTTCTTCAACACGAACCAAAACGCCGAGCGACGTCACTGGCAGGGACTTGGAACGTCCGTCGGTGTCCACCCCGAGTCGTTCCACTTTCAAGTTTCCGTTGCCGCCACTTCGGTCTCGGAAGTGGCTGGTATGATCGCACGATAATGATCATGATTCAAACGTCTAACAGATATTGTACGCTTCCTATTTGTTTTGTCGCATCGCACGACGTTTTCTTGTACGCTACACCCATCTTCTCTCCTCTCACGATCGCCGGTTTACAGTACTCGCCCGTTTTCGTTTTTTTTCTGCGTTGAGGTCTTGTCAATTCAACGCCAGATTTGCGTTGGGCTCTGTTTTCATTCACGAAGTTCGTGTTTTGGCATGTCTTGTTACGATATCACGCTTTTTTGCATGGTTTTGCCGGTATTGGCTTTGGTTACTCTTTATTCTACCACATAACGTTCACGCCACCACTTGTTTTGAACCAAAATAACCAGATGCGTACTGGTGATGTTCAAATGAATGGGTGAGCTTTGCATGGGAGTGTCTGATGGCCCTCAGATCGAGTCCAACTTATGCCGCGAACTCGTGTACACATCGACCAGGACTCGGATCAGTATCATGAATATTTGATTCTCTTTCCAACTTGAACCATGGGGGAATTGAGTCAAAGTACCGCTTGTAGGGTTCAGAATCCCGTACGTCTACTTGTATGCCCTACTCGCTGGGAATCTCAGAGGATGGGTGCATCACTTATTCTAGTGGTAGGGAGGCAAGGGAGTACATTACTGACACCGCTATTATTACACTGTTGCTCGTCAAGAATGCCGGAGTTCAATAAAGGTCAGTTCTCGGTGACTTTTGTTCTCAACCTCGGAGTGCCAGTCGTACTTACCACTGCTGCCCTGCTGCACACTAGCTTGGATGGAACATGCAAGTGCCTATGCACAAGGATAACCAATCTAGAAACACATCCCTCACTCCCACAGAGTTGACCGACATTGGGAGGGGACGGACAACCTAGTCCACTGTAACGGACACGATTAGCACTCCATTCGATCACTTACATATTGTGGCATACAAGAACGTGGCACCTTCACCTGGTGCTCAGGACTGGTGTGGTGAAATGATACTTCTCGAGAGCCTATGTGCGACGGATCGGTTGTACTGGGTGTCCAAGAGTAGTCGGTCCTCATTACCACTTCTGTCGCATCACGCCGCCCCGCACCCGAATCCTCAGGCTGGTGTGTGCAGTATGACTGCGGAGAAGCCGAGTTTAGCCGCACGAATCTTTATGAAATAGAAAAACTGTGAATGATGGGCAGTGATCTAGAAACCTGGTGTAACATGTTATGAGATTCATTTTTCACCTCATTCATAACGCGAAGGATCATCTCATCAATACAACATTGATAGGTGTGGGCGGGCGCTACACCAATCATCTGACGACGATTTCTAGTAGCGTCATGTCTGAAAGGGAGACTGCCTTGAGTCGTAACCGAGAGGACGACTGTCACGAGGATCGGATGGTCAGAATCCCCGGCGCTCAAAATGTCATTCCGATCAGAAAATTGACTGAAACGGAATGATGCCAGTGGCGTACTAGAGGATTGATTCCAAGATGAGATGAAGACGGAGTTGGTGGTCAAGCAAAGAGAAGCATTTGGTGATAGGTCGTTGATTGCATACTAGCGGAATGATTCATACTCACATCTTTGCAGTGTCCACTCCACTGGGAGGTTAAGATAACATCACAGTACTTGTTATGTAATGGTTAGCGCGGATTCCGAGCCCCGTTGCGAGGAGGATAGAGCTAAAATCATCTAAGATCTCTAGCAGGTAACACAGAGAATGAAACTAGAAAAATACAGCTAATAAACCGATTGTGTAGAACTTGAAGGAAGGAAGTTGACTACGAGGACCGAATTCAAGGGAGCTGGTCTTGCTGACTAAGCAGCTCATCAAGTTTTCTGCTGGCCCTTCCTCAACTTCGCGACTATTGATCATCAACTATGATTTTGAAAAGTGTCAGGAGACGTTCAGGTATCATTTTTTCCCCTCTTTTCCTACTTATTTCGCAGGTTTCGAGCTTGCTTTTTTTTCCCTTGTTCCCCGAGTCGACACCTATTCACAAACCTCAGGAAGTTATGAACGACTTTTGGGTGACTGACTGACCTTAGCGGGTGAAAGTCAACCAACAGGTTCTCTATGGCGCTGGCTATAAGTGAACATTTTAATGCTGGTCTTGTACACTGCAAACCGGTGCGTACTGCCTACGTGCAGCCAGGAGGTCGAAATTCCATGATGGACAGGTGTGCTGGCCTCGAATTCCATCCTGAATTCGGTTAGTCCTCCGGAGCAAACTTTTTCCATCCTGTCCCACGATGGACTGTATGAAAGAGTTGCAATACAGAGAAGGACAACGAGGCGCTGAAGCAGCGCCGCAGCAGCGATCAACGCCCTTTCAAGTACGTATCGGTGTTACGCACAAAGATGATTTGCGTAAGTGGAGGGGTCACTGATCATGCACGTTCTATCAGCCAAATCCCAACCGAATGTTTTACTGAATACCCTATATGAGGGGAAGTTCGACTACAGTCTAATTGGGTACTAGTACCCCAACCTCGGCTGAAATTCTGACAAGTCATATGATGCTTTTTCAAGGTCTTATTCCTAAAGCGATACCAAGGAAAACAAGGTCACCATGTGGTACCAAGGTGCTCCGGGCGCTCATGGCTATGTCTCGCCGATGATCTATGTAATATCGTGGAACGAGGACGGCTATGCGTGACCGATGGATTACTTTGAGGCTACCCTCTTTCCATCTCACCTCATGACAATTGGAGGCAAAATCTGATAGAACTTGCTTCATTCCTTACGTGTTAGCTTGTATTCATTGACTGGAAAGCTATGGCTTGGAAACGAACAACGGGTCATCACTTTGTTGAAATTATGAGCCGGTTTGTCCATCAATGGCCGCCCCACAGTAGCCTGTTGAATGAAATCAAGTGAGCACAGTGAGTGCAGGTCTGTACGAATGATGGGGACAACAGCCGTTCCATACGTCCAATATTGGATGAAGAAATAGGGACAAGGGATGAAAAAATGGGTATATAAACCCCACTTGCAAACCTCGACTCTCCAGCAACTTTAGCACTCTCAATTCGAGCTCATACAACGCACAGTTAAACTTCACCAGCTCATCCAACTCACAACTTACTATCATGTACGTCCTCAAGAGTTTTGTCGTCCTCGCAGCAGTGGCCTTCGTGTCCGCGACACCTGCAGTTGAACAACGTGTACGTCGTGTTACCCACTAGACAGCGAGAAACACGATCATTAACCGTCCTTCTTCACAGGATGGCGGTCTCCTCGAACGCCAGTCAGGAAACAACTGCCAAAACTACATCGGCAACTGCTTCCAAAACGGTAAACTCATCTTTTTCTCCCCGACAACCTCACCCGTTAACCCAATTGCCCGACAACAGGTTGTGAGGGCGTGTTTTCCCAACCGAGCGACACCATTGGTGTCTGCACTGCTGGCACATGGAATGGCTGCCCTTGTGACAAGTGCGGAAGTGGCGATGGCTATACCGGTCCTTGCTCTGCCAACGGCTGCAACGGCGTGCAGGGAACATGCACCGCTGGAACTTACCAGGGCTGCCCTTGTGACTAATGCTCGACCGTTTTTGTACAGTAAATAAATGACCCAATAGGCAGACGGATCAATTCTATGCTACCATCGAGCTCATCGTCTACGTGATCCATTATGTTGGTGATCTGAGTACGGTGCGATCTTAACGCTGGAATTAACCCCTATGATTCCATTGGATGCAGACCAATTGGCATCAGCGCGAGTGCTGTAGTACAGTTTTAATTGATTTGGTCTGAATAAAATCAGATCGAAGCAAAACGAACGACTCATGGTCGACGATAAGTTCCTTGTGTGTTTGGTACTGCCAGCCAATGTGCCGATAATACCACCTCGCTGGCTATCGTTGTCTCATGGTCGGCAGTCTCAGTGTCGGAATAGTCATTGTCAAACAAACTTACACCTCGCACTGGAACCAAATAACTCAGAAATTGGTGACGAGCATGGACCATCCTACATTACAAACGCAACTTACATTGCTATATCATATCATACGAGTACGCGCTAAACAACAAGTTATTTTATGACGTTCTCTCGCGGGATCTCAGTGCTCCGTTTCCTCCCAAGTTCGTCCAACGGTCTTGAACAGGTCCGCCTCAGTGACCTGTTTACCGCTCGTGAAATACCCAGCCGCAATCTTGGCATCGATCTCAACTCTCGAGTCGGGTGGGATGAGATGCTCAGGAATATCATATCGTTTTAATATCGGAATGCCAGATTGGACGATCGCATTGTATTTCATGTCACTCATCGAAACCATGTTGTCGATCTTCTTGATGCCAAGCCAGTGCAGGACGTCAGGCATCAATGCCTGGAAACGCATATCCTTCACACCAGCGATGAGCTCCGTTGACTTGAAGTACTTGTCAGCGGAATCACCACCCCGTTTGCGAAGGTTATACACGAGATACTTAACGGTGGTCAAATGAAAACTAACAAAATTAAACGCGAATCAAGTGACTCACTTGGTCACTTCTCCTAGAGCACGGCCTTCCTTGCGGAAATAAACAACAACTCCAACACCACCCCGCTGGGCACAACGGATGCACTCCTCGATGGCGAAGATAAGATATGGTTTGCAAGTGCAAATGTCGGAGCCAAAGACGTCAGATCCATTGCATGTGAAATGAAAATTAACGATACTGGAACGATAAGTCAGCTCGGGTCAACGTGCATTCATCATGTACTCGGAGAGTCAACTCCTTCGATTCGTCAGTCATGTATTCAGGCGGGCCGAAAATATAAACGGTCAAGTTTCCGATCGGTGGAAGAAAGACCTTGATGTCAGGTCGAGTGATAAGCTCAGGGTACATTCCGCCAGTATCCTCGAAGAGTGCTCTCCGAAGTAAGGTCTCGGAGATGCCAAATCGCTCCGCGACTCCGGGGAGATACCAAACCGGTTCCACAGCAGCCTTGCTTGTGTTCACTTCCACTCCAGGATCTGCATCGCTTTCGGTTCCGTCTGCATTCTTAAGTGGCCTCGTTCGTAAGACCACGCGTCCATCAACTACCATCTCTCCCTTTCTTGCTGACTCATCTAGCTCACTCAATTTGATGTGTGCTCTCGTAACCGCGATGCTCGGTCTGATATCCAAACCCAACTCTTCGATCTCTTTCTTGAATACTTGGGGTACAAGATGTCCCCATGGGTCAAACGAGACAATCTTTGAAGGATCGTACCATGCAGGCTGTGGAGGAATCGGAACGGGAGGCTCTGTCCTTGAGTAATCGGGTTTATGAGAGGGGTTGAGTGTTCCCATTGCGATGGAAAGAGCCCGGTAAATTGAATAAGAGCCGGAGTGCGCGCCGATAGCATTACGTTGCTTGATAGAAGTTGGCAGGCGGGAGCAAATAACTGGACCACGAACGGTGGGATCGGAAGCACCCCACTGAAGTGAATAAGGCTTGATACCGTGTTGGTCAGGGTACGCTGTTGGAAAAAGAAGTCAGCGACACGTCATATGAGTGAAGTCAAGGTGCGCGTAATATACGCGACAGGGTAAGATCCGGAGGTGGGGTAGATGACGTGTATGGGGGTACGGATACAGGTCAAAGAAATCCATAGAACACACATCCATTCCCAACCAACTAGCGTTAAATCGGAGAGAAGGCTTACTCGTCAGAAGGACACGGCCTGGGTACAGGGTTTTCTCGCGGTCTCTGTCTGCTAATACTTGATCCGAATGTGTGTTTGTGGGTGGTGTAGTCGACACGAGATGACTTTTGCTCAACGACGTAGATGGCGATAAGAGGAGGTTCGTTGACGAGCCTGTCGGCGAGCCTATGCTTTCAGGCTGCCGTCCTGAGATAGGGATGCCGTTGCTTCGGGGAGAAGTAGGCGACGTTGGCATGGTCAGAGCATCCAGCTGTAGCACGAGTGATATGGTACAGTAAGAAAACGAGAACCAATGGCAATATCAGACGAGCGTGCTTAGCTTGGCCTGTAGCGTCTGCTGAGACACCTGTAACGCATTGAGCTGCGCGAGGATTTGGACCAAGATAGCATCATTTGTGCTAGTAGACATGGTTGTGGTGATTGGGGATGGTGGTGGAAGGAAAGAAAGAGAGCTTGGGAGTTCTTGCGAGTGACGATCTTATATCGTGAAACAAGAGCCGATTAGGCCTTCCGATCATACTTAGGTTGGTCTTGGAGAGCTGCCTTTTCGGGATCAGTTGTCGCACTAACACCGTAGTACTCAAGTTCATAAGAGCGGAACAGTTGTTTGCAAGAGAGGTACATGGAGTTGACGGCTGCATAAATTTACATACATACATGTAGCGTACATAGGAGAAAGGGTAACATGGAATGTCCAGAAAGATGGGTATATGGAAAAACATACTACAGAATAAAGACAAAGTGGTGAAGCGGTCCAGCATAGAAGACAAATCATGGTCAGAATTTGAGCAGGAGTGACAATCATCAGTCGCTTTCTCTCACAGAGCCTATAAGTCAAAGCTCTCTCCCATTTCTTCCTTCATCTCCTCGATTATTTGCAGAAGTGTATCCTCTGCTGTCGTGGTCGCATCCCATCCAGCGAACGAGACAGACCGACGGAGAGCTTTCTGCTTACGTCCAGTCGCCCTCTCTTCCACAATGACTGGTCGAGGCAGTGGGGAGCGCGGGTCGACTTCCACAGGCGGGGAGATTTCATTGACAGGATGTCCGAAAACCATCTGTTGCTCACCCTGTTTGTTCTTCGGTCGGGCCTTCCCGCCTTTCATGAATGTAACCACCGATTGTCTGATAGCACTCCTGAGGCTTTCAGACGACTGAGGGGCACGTCTGAGAGTCCGACGAGGGGCGTCATCGGGCAAGGGAACGGCATCGAGGGAGATTTGCGCGACCGGTTTGCCGAAAGGAACTGGGTCAGAGCGTTTCGACGCGTTCGGGAATCCTTGCCACCGAGGGCGATCGGGTGAGCTCGCTTTAAGAACCTGACCCTCAACACTTTTCTTGGACAAAACCTTGCCGGTGACCTGTGAAAGGGTAGGGAAACCACCAACGTTCCAATTGTCTCGCATAAGAGCAGGAGCATTCGGAGAGGGGACTTGCGCGACAGCAGATGGGCGAAAGTCATCGATCGACATCATGCGACGTGGATGGAAAGGAGGAACGCCTGCTCTGGCCTGGGCTCTGCGCATAGCGTCTCGGTAATGACACTGGGGGTCGTCAAGTGCACGAAGTGAATCCTGGCGAGCGCACTGGGTAGAGCAGAAATAAAATTCATGTGACTCCACCGTTTCTTTGCCACAGTGACAGAGATTTCCGCGCGTCTGTTCTGGGACAAAAGGGTGAAGGGGAGGAGTCACGAGCTGGTTGGTCGTTTGTGGATACATGAGTAAATCGTTGGAAGGGTGAGTTTGGAGAAAAGTTGGAAATAAATGTCGTGTGTGGATAGTAATCAACCATCGAGAGAATGGTCTATTTATCTCTATCCACAACAACCCGCTTTGATGTTTTTGAAAGTTTGCTGTAGGGGGCGAGGAGGTGGAGGTTCATTTAAAGGACAAAGCAGACGCTCGTACCGTGGACAGTAGTGGATGGATAAGGGCGATATTGTGGATCTCCACACACGCACAATGTAGAGTCGGAGTATGGACTAGGTCCAGGTGGTCCAAACAACCACAGGGTGTGACATCTGAATAAGTCCAGAGATTTTCATAGTAGACAGAGAAAAGAACACGTATACTCTTACAGAGCAAAGGTCTGTCAGCCATTGAAAGCTTTGTTAAGCCAACTCGGAAGAGTATTGAGTAACCATCTTTCGAGCTGGCGTTGGCAAAATTCTATAAACAAGTATCTTGCCTGAGCGGGATCATCAACAAAGTATTTTTGACATTTAACTTCTGTGATTCCACGATGTCAGAAACGTTACTAGGATGAGCACGAACTAATTGCAGTCAAGTACCTTGAACTTACACCGAATCGTGTTATTGTACTGTAGAGTGAACCTTGAACTTGGGAGACGTGTTTGCAGCTAAAAAGGGAATTACCCCTATCAGCTTTGTCAAGACGCGTATTATGTCCGAACACGAGATGCAAGTCCACTCCTACTTCTCTGCCAACTAAGTAACAGGGAACCAGTGCACATCTACATCTAATCAGGCTCTCCTTTATTTCTGGATCGACAAACCTCCCGTGTGGCGGGACCGCAGCAACGATGGGTACGTACGAGCTGATAACTTGGAGCTTTTGACTTTGGAGTTGACAACAAGTTGCAATGTTCTCAAAGTAACTGAAATTACAACTGAGAGTAAGATATGTTCACTCGCCTTCACACCCGATGGGAAGCACATTGTTGGTGGTGATGAAACGGGCGGAATTCGGTGTTGGAAACTCGGTGGAGATCTGCACCAAGTGGGACCAACGATGATGGCTACCGGTCAAGTCACAACTATTTCTGTGTCAAACGATGCACTATGGATAGTGTCCGGAGATTGGGGAGGAAAGGTGACTGTTTGGAACGCAAGTACTCACCAGAAGTCTTTGGAGATCGCTGAGTGTCATCATTGGGTGTGGGCTGTGGATGTCACGAGCGACTCGACCCGCATTGCTGCTGGGTCAGGCGACAACTCAGCCCGGATATTCAACATTGTCACTGGTACTCAATTGATTCGTCCACTCAAACACGACTACACCGTCACTGGTCTCAAATTCTCACCTTCTAACGATCAAATCGCTACTGTTACTTTTGATCGCTCTTCCGTCCGCATCTATAATTCCCATACAGGAGACAAACTCTTTGACATCCCGGTTCGCGTTCGGATCTATGCGGTCACTCCTCTAGTTTGGTCTTCTGATGGCCATAAAATGTTTGTTGCCTCGCCCGGGAAGATAACTTGTTTTGATACATCCTCATCGGCACTCTCAGAATGGTCAATTCACCACAAGGATCCCCAAGTGTCCATTGTAACCAACGGGAAGTTTCTGGCTTGTTCCGCAAGAACCTCGGTCTCATTTTGGGACGCTGCGTCGCGCAAGCAAATCCATCGCACCCTCGGACATGCTGCACCCATTCAGTGTATCGCCCTTTGTAGCGAGACGGGATATCTAGCGTGCGGAAACGACAAGAAACTATCAGTTCATAATCTCAATGAAACCCTTCCCACTCCATATGTAAGCTCTTCTTGTCATTCTTGCATGTTTTAGTGCCTTTCGCGGTCCTTTCTTATATCTTTCCTTATTTGCACGGCATGCATTAGCTAGTTCTTCCCGCGTCTCGATATCCACATCCACTGGTGAAAATAAACCTTGCCTCCATTGACTCATGGAAACAAAACGATCTACATCACACTGAAGCTATTTTGTCAAGAGAGACTGACCAACCCAATTCTAATCATCACACCCTCGCACATCGCTCACTAATACGGGGGCGTTTGAAACAATGGGAACCAGCGCTAAAGGATGCAAATTCGGTAACCAAGCCCTTCCTCCTCATTTTCGAACTCGATCGTGCTCACTGTTACACACCAAAGTCCTTGCAGGTGAAACCCTCACCCATAGGCCACATCGCAAAGGCCCTAGCACTGCTTGGCGCAGGTGAAAAGAACCTTGCGCTCTCTGAGTTCGATTTCGCGTTTCACGTTTGTGAACAAGACGAGGTCAAGTTCCTCTTGGTCGTCAAATCAATCTTCATATTTGTGAGCGACAGCCACGAGGATGCGATATTCCGCATTAGTGGCTTGATCCCTAACGCTGATACAGACGGGAAATACTACTACGTTCAGGAATGTACACTGTGCGATGTTTAGCCTGAGACTGCCATATTGACATCGTCCACAGGTGCTAGCAAGCATGTATCTACAGAAAGGCGACTATGGAGCTGCGATACGATCACTGAAGGATGCACCTCGCATCACCAGCGCCGATGCGAATCCTTATCTTATGACGATCTCGCTTGTAAGTCCACAAATCCAAATCCAACGTTGGGGGTATTTGAACCTGTCGAGACACTTTAGATATTCGGTTGGAACTTCCGCGGAATCGAGACAATAGCTTGGACACGCCTATGCGAGACCTTTTATGCATCCGGACAGATCAAGGAAGTTGGGGAGACTCTTCTCAAGATGGTCGATTCATTGACTGGAGAAGAAAGAGAAGCTGCCTACTGTCGTATCCTAGAGAGGATGGTGACGCGTTCAGGCGACGTCGCCCTTCTCTCCTGGACTGGCCAGTCATCTGCGTATAACAGCTGTCTTCCTGCTTCTCCTGGCGTTTATACGCAGACGCTGTCCACTCCACTGATACTTGAAGAAGCAGAAATGGAATCCAAGATTGCGCAGTTACGGACTTCGTTTCCAGAAATCGATGCGTTAATCATCTACGACTGGATCACCAGACTACAGCCAGTACGCTTCACGAATCGCCATCTCCATCTTCCTTGCCTCCCATTCCGTGTCCAAACTCTCAGCAAGGACGAGAAGAACACATACCGTGCCATGGTAACTTGGCTTGGCGTCGTGGAATTCACTACGAGCGATGTACTCCCATTGAACGCGCCTCGGCGACTTGTATTTGTCCACCCATGGATCCTCGGTCTCACCGGAGCAGCACGCAACAAGGTCACTTGCGAAGATGAGTCTGAGTCTGATGTAGATGTCACCTCGAACCCGGAATCGGGATCGGGCTCTGGAAATGAGGGGAATGTGGACGTGGACCCTTCGGTTGTGAAGGAAGCATCTCCTGCCCTGGACAAATACACACTGGCATTACAGCCGATTGTTCGCCTTGGTCAACCATTCAATGCGTTGCTTCTTATGAAGCACCCGGATGGGACGTATAAACGTGTTGCTGCAGAGAGCGCGATTGTCATCCCAGGATTTGGATGTGATGTCCCGAAAGATATTCGTCCAGAAGTGTTGGAGGTAGTATGACAAAAGATGAGCCTCGTACGGTGTTCGTTCTATTCAGGTGTGTACAATTGAAAATGATGTCCTGTTTTCTGATCCTTATGCAGCTTTGTAGCAGATTGGATGTTTCTGGTGATAGTCGACTGTCTTCATGCTCCATGCACCAACTAAGCTACTGCTCCTGGTGTACCATGCACTTGAGTGGATTAGGATATGCTCGCTGTGTAGAAAGCTGTATTTGCATGTGTGTTAGGTTTTCTTAAAAGGGTAGTACCCCTGTATCTTAAGTTTGGAACAAACATCAACTATCCAGATGTGCGTTTGAAGTCTCCCTTTTTTCAAAGTCGGTGATCACACATAGTTGTAGAATTCCGAGACGGTACTCACTGAGATGCATTCACCTTAGACCTTTCCTACAAGGTATCCCGTGTGAACTGATCCGCGTCGATACGGCGGAAAACGTGGACGCGAGACGTCAGCCTTTCCTCGATCCAAGAACGATAGTAGGCCTTTGAACACTCCTTATCAACGACAGCGATGGGTATGTGCAAGTTCCAGCTGTGACACAACAGTTCAGATTTGTGTTGACAGCGCTGACAGATCGACCTGAAGTCATCATCTCTGTACGGAGTCAGATAAGCTCTATCGCCTTCACGCCAGATGGAAGCCATATCATCAGCGGTGATAAAGAACACCAGATCCGACGATGGACCGTTCACGGACCTCCCAAACAAGTCGGACCAACAATGAGGGCATGCGGCGATGTTACTTGTGTCGTATCGTCAAAGGATGGACGATGGATAGTGTCTGGAGATTCTGTAGGAAAGTTGATCATCTGGAGCGCAACTTCTCATCAAAAGATATGGGATATTCACGGGCTATGTGGTGTTCGTGGACATTACGAGCGACTCAACCCGGGTTGCCGCTGCATGTGGCTGCTCAGTTCAAATTTTCAACATTACCAACGGTACTCAGTTGATTCATCCAGTCGAACACAAATATACCCTCGCTGGCATCAAATTCCCCCCTTCCAGCGACCGAATCGCTACTATCACCGCTCATGCTTGTGGCTCTGCTTATATCTATAACTCTCACACTGGGGACAAGCTGTTTGATATCTCACTTGACCTTCAAACTTACTCGGCTAGACCTTTGTGCTGGTCTCCCGACGGTCAACAATTATTTGTCGGCACTCCCGGAAAAATGAATTGCGTTGATATATCCTCGTCCACATGCTCAGATTGGTCAATACAAGACAAAAGCACTCAAGGGTCCATTGCAATCAACGGGAGATTTATAGCCTGTTCTTCTGGCTCCTCTGTCTCGTTCTGGGATATTATTTCACACAAGCAGATCGGTCACTCCTTCCATCACTCAGGGCCAGTGAAATGCATTTCTCTGTCTCCGGACGACGGGTATCTCGCATACGGAAATGGAACACAAATTTACTTCTACCGACTCAGTGAAATCCTTCCTAGCACATATGTGAGTCCCCGACATCGTTTCCGTACGTATGGGATCTCTAACGCTTCTTCCATGTATTATCTTTTTTTGCCTTCATTCGGCCGACGTGGTTAGGTAATACAACGGCCTCTGCTGATGGAAATGAGCCTTTCTGCGATTGAGTTATGGAAGAAAAACGACATGAAAGCTACAGAGAGCATCCTATCGGATGAGATCAAGAATCTCAAGTCCAATCACTATGCACTTGCGCATCGCTCACTGATACGAGTGCGCTTGCAACAATGGAATGAAGCACTGGAGGATGCTGACATGTCACTTCGGATCACACCATCTCCAGTGGGCCATATTGCAAAGACTTTGGCTCTCATTGGACGAGGTGAACAAGACCTTGCACTTATTGAATTCGATTTCGTGTTTTATACATGCGCTCCTCACGAAAACCAGTTTCTATCCATTATCAAAGCCATTATCGTATTCATTTGCGGAAAGTCTGATGAAGCGATACTACGAATGAATGGTTTGATCTCCAAAGCAGACGACGAAACCAAAAACGATTGTGTTCAGATCTTAGCAGCCATGTACCTGAAGAAACGCGATTACGAGCATGCAATACAATCATTCGTGGCCTTACAGCATCTCCCATCTTCCTATGAAAGCTCTCATCTTATGGTTATTTCCCTTATTTTTGGCTGGAACTTTTGTGAACTCGAAACCGTGACCTGGGAACGTCTATGTGAGAGCTTGTATGCGTCTGGACATATCAAAGAAGTCGGCGAGACCCTTCTCAAGATGGCAAGGTCGTTGGGGGAGATAGAGTACGCGCATTGCAGTATCTTGGAAAGGATTGTGACTCGCTCGGGGGATGTGTCTCTTCTATCTTGGACAGGCCATTCATCAATGTACAACAGCTGCCTCCCTGCCTCCCCTGCCGTCTACACTCAAGCATTGTACACTCCTTCGACACTCGAAGCGGAAGAAATGGAAAGGCGCACAGCAGAGCTACGGACTTCGCTACCACAGTTCGATGTGCTTATGTTACACGACCGGGTTGCCCATTTGCGACCAGTCCGTTTTGTCAATCGCCGTCTCCACCTTCCGTGCCTCGTATTCCGCGTTCGGAGTCTGACCAAAACCGAGGCGAACACGTACCGCGTCGAGGTGACTTGGCTCGGTGAGATTGAGTTCGCCACGGATGACGTTCTCCCCTTGGATGAACCCCGAAAACTCGTGTTGGTGCATCCGTGGATCCATCTTCTCTGCGGTCCACATGACGGCGTGGACTCTGAGGACGAGTTCGAGCCGGATACGGATACAGATGTTAACTCTAACATGCGCTCTGGATTCAGTAGTGGAGGAGCCGATATCGATGCAGAGATCGTGCATGCTTCGTTGATCGAGGAAGCGCCTTCAGCACCGTTGGATACATATACACGGGCATTACAGTTAATAGCTCGCCTTGGCCAACCATTCAACGCGTTGTTGCTCCTCAAGCAGCCGGATGGGACTTACAAACGTGTTGCTGCGGATCATGTGATCGTCGTCCCTGGTCTTGGAAACAACGTGCCAAAGGACATTCGTGCGGAAGTCTTGGAGATCGTCTGAAGAGGGTATCGGCTCGTTGTTATTGCCCCGGTTATTCTGTGTGGTTTTGTTTGTTCTTTGTGTGTCGTGCTATCGTCGTTGTCTGCTTCACTGTCTGCTATGCTGATCTGTGTCTAGCTGTCCATGTCATCTCATATTGTGTACTCAACATTTGTTTCATGCTATGGCCTGTACTGTTTGACTCCAATGTATTCGTTACGACCCCTTCATGTCGAGATTCAAATCCAAGAGCTCATCTTTACTACTTGATCTACGATGAAAATATCGGTCATTCCGATTCAAATTATAAGCTACATGAACTACAATGCTTCATTATGACTAAGAGAACCCTTTCACACAAAGGAGGAAGAGACTGTATCGGCGGTTCACTGAATAGTGATGCGTTGAGGTTGTTGTTCCGGGGCTGCTTTTGGGAACGTCACCGTCAGCAGCCCATTCTCCATCTTCGCCTTGACATCATCAGGCTATAAACGTCCCACGTCAGCACCACAACCCGCGCGATGCGAAACTCAACACTCGCTTACCTTGGTTCCGAATGGGAGCTGAAGGCTGCGCGAGAATGTCCCGTAGTGGCGTTCCCGAACGGCGTAGCCGTTCTCTTCCTGAGAACGGTCGCTCGAGACGTCGCCGGAGACTGTCAGGCGGTTCTGTTGGAGGTCGATTTTGACGTCCTCCGTCTTCAGACCGGGCAACTCGAACGTTGCCGTGACCGTATTTGAATCCTTAGATTCATGCAAGTCCATCCTGTAGAAGGTGATCATGTTTAGTAAGTGCACAGGGCAGTCAAGGACGATGTGGGACTTACTTGGGATAGAACCGACCAAAGCGTTCAGTTGCGTTGGTAGATGCACGAGCTACATCGCTCGAAGTAGGTCTGAAGCGAGCATTGAGCGCCTCGTCAAATAGACGATCGAACTCGCTGAAGGGGTCGTAATAGAAACGCATCAGAGACATTATGAGAGATCGAGTTGTGTGTGAGTAGAGTGTGTTGTAAGAGTGTTCGAGAGTTGTTTGATATGTACCGAGAGACAGACATCCTCATCAGAGCCCCTTTTATACTGTGTGTGAGTGGGTATACTAGAATTTTGAGGAGTTACTCCAGCGTTGTCTAGTCACTTGTAGACAGTTCGGTAACCTTCGAGCACGTTCTGCCTGGCGTTGAGTTCCTATTTGGGAAGGTCAAATGGAGTAGATTTGTTATCCTCTGTTTGGAAATTGACCAAAATGGAAGCATTTGACTTGAAAAGAGATTGCGGTAACTTGTGGAAGTCAAGGGATAGCAAGAGCATTCTACCAAAGAGTGAGGTAAAACGATATTTCAGGATTCAGAGAACACCAGTTAGCATATTAAATACATTGGTTAAAGGAATGACAGTAGACCTCCTGTACTACAGGGTGAGAATAAAACAATGATTAATGAAGGAGGCGACCAGAGAAAATCTATGGATATAGAGGATATATGCAACAATGGTATAGTGAGTGTCTGAGGGTATGTATGTATGAAATGAATGCACAATGAAGGTCATGAGAAGTGAGTGTGGCCGATATGCATGGCAGTGACGATGCAAGTGCTTTACTCGATGACATATAACTCGGGGACCCAGACATTCCGATAATAGTGAAGCGAAAGCAACACGACGTCAGGAACGCGGATACCATCAGAGCCCGCAGTCAGTGCCCATTTCTCCCAGCCTGGCCCAATTGTATATTTCTGTCCGAATGATATTCAATGGTTAGAGGAAACTTCCAGACCGAAAAGAAACTCACGGAAACAATTTTATGGAAGTTGAACAACAGACCGCAGATGTTCCTAGCGAGCTCTTGACGAGTGATGTCTCTCCCATCGGGGCGAACATCCAGTCTAGTGAGCATAGGATCCGACACAAGTCTTGGATCATAGCCCGGCCACGCAAGATTAATCACCGTGTTTCGCCATCCATGATGAGCGAAAATAGTATCATGCGCAGCATCAATGATCACAGTGTCCTTCAGGATATCCTTGACGCGTACGCCGGGCCAGCCGTGTGCACTGAATGTGATCGCCGGGATACTCTCACTGGGGGGATCCATGTGAGGTGGACGTGGCACGCGTTCGATGCGTCGCTGGTCCAGCAGCGACCAGTATTGTGGCATGGGCGCGTGCATTGCACCTGGATGAACAGGGGGGTTCGCCACACGCGCGTAGTGCTGCAAGAAACGAACAATTCGGTTAGGGAAATACAGCCCCTGAGAGAGGTGTGTCGACTTACATGACCAGAACCGCCGCGACCATCGCTGAGGGAAAGAGTCCTAGGATCAACGTATGCCATTGAGACAAGTTAGAGAAATATGGGGGATGGTAGATAGGCTGAGGATGTGAGTACCAGGAGATGATGACGAACATGACGGAACGATGAGCAGATTTATACCTGTCGTATGTCAATGCGTCCACAAAGCGTCGGCGTTCAGTCCTGTGGACTGTGGACGTGTGGCGACACACAGGTGTGTCAAAGCGTACCGGTGAACGTCGGTCAAAGCGTCCATTGAGTGTCGATTCTCGCGCTGTGGACGCATAATACCTTGTTGTACGGGCTGAATACCATGCTCACAAAGAGAATGTGGACGTTAGCCATGATAGTCCTTTTCCATTTACTGGGAAACGAGACTGTTTGTGGCCCGGCGGGAGCACCTAAATTAGGTGGCAACCGTCGATCGCCATAAGTCTGAATCTATATTTGAAAGAAAATCAGTAACGCAAAGGTTAAAACACCCCAAAGGATATATGTCCACATGTCGTAATGTAATGCCTCGAAGTTGTCCGATACGTGGCAACGGTGAATGAGACAAAGGGTGTTTTGTCCACGGTATCAAGTTTGACAGAATGTGTCAACTTCGCAGGGTTGGATCTATAATATCAGTTTTTTTTGGACATGGTTGACAGTGGCATTGCACAATTTCGTCGGGTAGAGCACCATGATATTCCCTTCGAGTGTTTACTAGGATACTGATACTCGTCGAGCAGTCCAAAGTGTCAACCGAAGGGACAGCAGTGGCGGTGTCTATGCGGGAGATGCCGAGTGAAGAAGACCTTAAGTCCTAATGGACAACCCTGGCGTATTCGCGATGCACATACATTTCGATCCCTATTAACACTATTCTAATGTATATATAAATAAGAACACCAATCAGATAAATATGTTGCGAACTATAGTGGAACAGAGAAATTGGCAAAACTTCTCATCGGCATTCTATCAGTTGGTGAAAAGATGGGGGTAACTTCGTCATCCAAAATGTTGTGCAGCTTTCCTTCCCGCATTGCATTCATACGATCTCGAATGGTTGCACACATCTTCACTGTCTCCCAAAAACCCTGAGTGTGATCCGGTTTCCAAGCATCAGGAAGACGCTCTCGCGTCACCCAAAGACGGAGCACTTCGAGATCGAGCCCGTTTTTAGCAGCATCTTTGCCCCCTAGAACACCAATTGCGACAGCCATCTCTCCCCGTGCGATCTCCGCATGAGAAAAGTCCAATGGTTTGGCAAGAGCTGCTTCACGTTTGACACGGATGTTGGCCACGTCTTCCAGGGTCATGCGATCTCGAAGATAACGTCCACCTTCGTATAGAGCTCTCTTCATCAGTGAATTGCTGACTGCTGTCGGCGCATACTCGTCTTCACGGTGAGCATCAAGATGGAAAAGTGATGCGTTGTGCTCAATGAGACCGTGACGAGCGAAGTCAAAGAGGGAGGTATCGCGAAATTGGCAGAGGATGAGCCACCCTCCGAAGGCTAGGACGAGAGCGAGGAGGGTAGATAGACGGTATCCTTCCTTCAGTGCCTGGTAAATATGGTATGGAGTGATATGTCGGCCATCACGTGGTCTGATATATGCGAAGAGAGAATATCTGCGTTAATGATAGTAGTTTGGAGACGGCTAGCGTTACTCACAGATAACCATGATTTGCCAGGGTATTTAGAGCAGGGCATGGTGATCTGAAGTCACCAGGCTGAGGTGGACAATAGTTATGAGTAGCCCCCGTGACTGGGCAGACACCACCAGTATGCGAATGATGGTCGTGAGCGGACACAGCAGAAGCCAGTAGAGGAGATATGGGCGTGTTCATTATTAAATCAGAATCTGAGTCGGTGTTGACGCGAGTAGGCAGTCGTCGATTCATATTGTAAGAAACGGAATGTGCGGGTGAGTGAGGACCACGGGATCGAAATGAACACTACTTATACTCCCCAGGACGGGCGCTGTGGCAGGACGCTCGACGATAATTGTCAGGTACTAGATTGTTTTAGATTCCCTGTTTAGCACAGCATCGAGTTGACAACCCAAACTTATGGGAGTCTCGGAGATGCAATTCCAGCGAACCTTCTTCGTTGGTACGGTGACACACCGGAACTCGAACTTAATGACCAGAATTGATGCGCCACTTTACGCCCTCACTATCTCGCGAGATACCGTGGGCAGGAAAGGAAAGGGCGAACTTCAACGCCGAAGCTTCGAGCTCGACTTGGTCGATTCGACGACGTGTGAGCTCTGGCGATAACAATTCTGCGACTTCGTACCACGCACGGACATGGTTTGCCAAATTTACACAGCCTCCACAATGGGAAGCGTTTCGTTTCATTTTCGCATCCGATCACTGCAACCCAATAAGCTTTCAAGTTGGTGTCAGGTCCTCGCCGCCGCTCGGTGGTCTCCTTGCGCCGTTTCCCATCCAAACAAAGTCGAACCGAATAATATCCAAGGAGCCCAGATAGGGCGCAGCGCTCGTGGAGTTTTGTGTGATACAAAGACTCATCAGATTCGCATGCAATCTTTTGGAGGGCAGTGTCATGTGGTCGTCGGTGTCTGTAATAGGACTAGAAAACCACGGAATGTCTTTTTGAAGCTGAGACAAGGGAATTCCTAGATCAAGGACAAGTTTCGCACCCCACCTGTACCACACCATGTTTCAATGGCTCTCTTTCGACTGGGAGATCGTACAAGGTGCAATTTCCTGCGGATATCAAGTAGCTGAACATCCGGAAAATTTTGTTATGCTATCCATCAAGTTTTAACTCCTTCTAATCATCCAGCGGAAACGTACGAATACCTGAATTCTACCCTACGATTCAGAGACCAAGCTCACCATCGCGTTGACGACAAGGTGATATCTTAGGTGTGTCAGCTCCTCTTACCACTTTTTGGAGTGGATTCGGATAAATTTCCTTGCCTCGATCATCTGTTTGACTTGGGACAACTTGAAACTGTGCTTATTATCATATACTCACGAAAACAGTATTGTTCCTGTGACAGTGTGCTTCTTGTCTACCCACTGCCGCAAATAACTTGTTTCATAACGAGCGTTCCATCTCCATGAGGTCGCCTTGACCCAGTTCAGAGCGGTATGTTGATTCTGTTTATAGTTTCATGTTCAAAAGCAGATCCACAGACAACCCCACCGGCCAGCAACAAAAACGCCGAGTCGCTTATACCCACTCAGATTGCCCCTGGGGATCGTTACTGAGATGCTCGGCTCAAGGTGAGGGCTCTGCTTAACAGCATATACGCAGGTCACTACTGTTTGAGCATTGAGGTCCGAGGACGAGATCTATACCCCACTCGAGCGGCGGTCGATAACCACGCATCGTGACTGAAGACCGACTGTTCCCTTTTTGTCTTCGTTTGAAGTCCCTCGCACAGCTACGCTCTCTGCGTTTCCTTCAACACTGTTGCCCCACAACGCTGTCGGAGTAGAGGGCGGCTCCAAGTTATCGGGGGTTTTCATTCCTTCGCCGATCTGGTATAATCTGGCCATGTGCACAGGGAATTCTCAACGCCATTGTGTTTGGTTTCGTGTCGTCAATTCATTTCGACGCTTTGCTGAACGCCTCAAATGAATCAATGGATGTGTCCAGTATAGTTTCAGAATTGTGCCATCACAACAAATACGCCCGTGTATCAGGTGAGCCAAAGGCATTGGAATCATCAGATGTCCTTTGACTTCCACTTACGCAAGCCGATGCGCCGGAGTACCGCTCATGATGACCTGTAACCCCATTGACTATTGCATTGTGAGTTTGACGCCACCCTTGCTAGCGAAGCAGTGCGACAAACAAGAGAGGTAAACAGTACGCATACGAACCTTGAATATCCAGCCTTTTCTTCCGTCTGATGACGTCCGTTATAACCCGCTGTTCTTCAAGACTATCATGAGAGCCTCACAACTGACGCAGACGAATCGGGAGTTGGTGTTTCACCACAGATCATACCCAGTGTGTTTTTAGACCGTTTGATGTCGCAAATGAATTGTCACCTGCAACCTCCTGCTCTGTTGCATCTTCTTGATCACAACGAACTTCATGTCGATGTTCTCCCAACTCCTCGCCGGCCGGTGCTTCTTTGGAGTTGCCGTGGGTGGAATATGGAGTCCCGTTTCCTTTTCAGCGTTTGAAAACTTCCATGGGGGACTTTGTGGTCTTGCGGGTAGCGAATGTTGGATCCAGAAATCGCTCGTCTCGTTTCAAGAAACACAAGAAAGTGGCGGACATGATGATACAGTGACAACGAAACGTCCCGAATGTGTAATGGATGAACGTCTGGTGAATCCATGAAGATTGGAAAAAGCTTGCACGGTGTTAGTGTCCTTGGTTGTACACTTGGACTACGGTGCAGCGTCGCGGCTCGAAGCGCCGTATCACTGGTCTATGCGGCAGATTCCGAAGCAAGAGTAGAGTAGCTTATCCTTGGACGACGCTCAGTTGTCGCTGTGCAGGGGGGGAAGGGATGTATTGTACAGTGTGTACCTATGGACGAAGCTCTGTGGCGCAGCGGGTCAAGACTTGGAGGAGTCATCATCCTGGTGCTCCCTCCTGGCATTCATAGCCAGGTTTGGCTAACGTCCGTCGACTAACTTGAAGAACGTTCATTTTGCAGCAAGTTAACACAACGTAGCGCGCAATACACCCCCCCCTGACGCTGGTGACCCAGAGCGACTACTAGTGTTGGCTAAGTTCTAAATAGGCAATAGGGAACGTGTATGACCCTATGTAAGGGGCATGGCGAGTAGACGGCTGCATCTTTCTCCCACCTCTTTGCCAGACAACTGAGGATTCATCTCATCAATGTCGACACCAGGTGCGTTTACTTTAGGGATACTCTCCACTTCCATCTTAATGGTTCCAAACCATCCGTGATAAAGTGAGCACGATTACAAGCGAAAATCTCGTACATGCCATCAGCTTTACACCAGACGGAAAGAGTATCGTGAGTGGTGGTGATAGACATGAAATTTGCCAATGGAACATCGAAGACTCTCGTCAAGCTGGAGAGACCATGTCGGCTGAGGGATCTGTATTGGCTGTAGTCGTGTCCAGCGATGGACGGTGGATAGTCACGGGAGACGCCGGAAGCAAGGTGATCGTCTGGGACGCTTATACCCATGAAAAGGCCACGGAAATGGGGGATCACACAAACTGGGTGAGAACAGTGGATGTGTCGCGAGACTCGACCCGAGTCGTCTCCGGATCGTACGACAAAACAGTCCGGATATCTAGTATCACGACTGGCCAAAATCTTATTTCTCCTCTCCCTCACGACCGCTGTGTCGTTGGTGTCAAATTTTCTCCCGCTGGGGACCGCATTGCAACAGCCATATGGGATCGTTCCTCCGTCAGTATTTACGATTCTTTCACCGGAAGCAAGCTTTTCGACATCCCAGTTCGTGTCAGAACCTACCCAGTTACTCCTCTCGCCTGGTCTCATGACGGAAGACTGCTCTTCGCCGCATCACCAGGGAAGATTACTTGCCTTGACACCTCGACTTCCTCACGCTCTCACTGGCCAATCAAGAATCTATCTTCACAAGTATCCATCGCGACATACGGGAGATTCATAGCATGTGCTGCAGGTTGTTCAGTATCCTTTTGGGACTCCATCTCGCGGGAGCAGATTCGCAGTACCCTAAATTGCCCCGTAGCAATTTCTTCAATCACCATCTCGCCCGATGGGAGGTATCTCGCATGCGGTCACGGTCACACGATTTCTGTCCACCAGATTGATCAACACCTTCCGAATACCTATGTATGTTCTTCCTTGTATGGATCATTCACTTTGGCTTATATATCTCTTCTCTCGAACCTGTACTCAGACACCTCCCCCTTCATCACGGTCGCCACTCATGGAAGTCAGCATCACCGCCCTCGACACATGGTTAAAAGATGATCAGGAGAGTGCTGAGTCGATCCTATCGGAAGAGATAAGGAAAAGGTCGAATTCTAACCATCACATACTTGCAAATCGCGCGTTGGTACGTGCGCACCTGAAACGATGGGACACAGCCCTCGAAGATGCGAACATGTCACTCCAGATAAAGCCTTCTCCCATAGGACATGTAGCAAAAGCTATCGCCCTTCTAGGTGTAGGGAAAACAGATCTCGCTCTCTCGGAGTTCGACTTCTCGTTCTGTGTCAGTGATCCAATTGACATCAAGTTTCTCTTTGTTATCAAGTCTATCGTTCTATTTGATAGCGGAAACTATAAGGATGCGATCTTCCGCGTTAGTGGTTTGATCACCAATGCAGATGAAGACACAAAATGTTACAGCATTCAGGTGCTAGGGAACATGTACCTGAAGAAAGGTGATTATGAAGCTGCACTACGATCGTTGAAGGATGCTCCTCGCATTGGCAGCCCCGATGAGAATCCTCATCTTATGACGATCTCCCTTGTACGTGCCCAAATCCAACGGTAGGGGTATTTTAACCTATCGAGACACTGTTAGATATTTGGTTGGAACTTTTGCGGAATCGAGACCACAGCTTGGACACGTCTGTGTGAGATTTTGTGCACCTCAGGACGTGTCAAGGAAGTTGGGGAGAATCTTCTCAAGATGGTCGACTTCTTGGCTGAAGGGAAACGAGAAGCCGCACACTGTCGTATCCTAGAGGAGATCGTGACGCGTTCGGGTGATGTAGCCCTTCTTTCCTGGGTTGGCCAGTCATCTTCGTATAACAGTTGTCTTCCCGCTTCTCCCGCTGCTTATACCCAGACACTATTCACTTTGCCGACTCTCGAAGGAGCTGAAATGGAGTCGCGAATTGCTGAGCTCCGGACGGCACTCCCACAAATTGATGCATTGATCATCCACGATTGTATCACCCGCTTACAGCCAGTCCGCTTCGCCAACCGTCGTCTCCTTCTCCCATGCCTCCCGTTCCGTGTCCGGAGCCTGAGAAAGAATGAGAGGAACACCTATAGTGCGAAGGTGGCCTGCATCGGTGATATAGATTTCACCACAGACGACAACCTCCCGCTGAAAGAGCCCCAGAGGCTTGTGTTCGTTCACCCCTGGATCCGCTACCTCCGCGGACCCCAGAATGGACACACTTCCGACAACGAGTCGGACGCTGGTACGGACACGATTTCGACCGTGAGCTCGGGTTTGACGAGCGAGGTGTGCATCGACGCGGAGATGGTACATGTGTCGCTGGTCGAAGAAGTCCCAGAGGTTTCCTTGGCTCCATTGGACCAATACAATCAGGCATTGCGGTTGATTGCTCGCCTTGGACAGCCGTTCAATGCGCTTCTATTCCTCGGACAGACGGATGGGACGTACAAGCGCGTTGCGGTCGAGCGCGAGATCGTCGTCCCAGGTCTTGGACGCAATGTTCCGAGGGATATCCGCGCGGAGATATTGGAAGTCGTGTGATGGGGGATAAGACATCCGTCCTTCATCTTGAGGTTCGTCGTTGACCACTTGAGCCGTTCTAGGTCCACTATCTTGTCGTGTCTGAAATTTCTCTGGTATCCCACTCCGAGAGCGCCGAGATTCTCGTTGTATGTATATTACATGTTGTAATTGCTTGCTGTTATACATGACATCCTGTTACCATCTTGTCTACGTTTCTTCGTCTTCGTTGTCTCTCCTCAACTCCTGTAAATAGAGACCGGAATCACAGCTGATCACCTACCTTGGTTAGAGCCTCAGGATCCGTGTGAACTGATCCACGTTCACCCAGTGGGCACGCCTTGTACGTACACTGCACAGCGCAACTTGGGGCAACGTCAGCTATCCCTCAGCCCAATAACACAGTGCAATTACCTCGACAATAGCGATGGCGAACCCCGTTGAAATAACGAATGTAAGCAAGATATGTTCAGTTGCCTTTACGCCCGACGGAAAGCATGTTATCGGCGGTGATGAAGCCGGTGTGATTCGTCGATGGAATATCGAAAACGCTCAGCAAGTCGGGTTACCGATGACAGCATCTGATCAGGTTCTGACTATTGCCGTATCAAAAGATGCACGGTGGATAGTGACAGGAGATTGGGAGGGAAATGTGGTGGTCTGGGATGCGAGTACTCACCAAAGGGCGTTAAAAATTGCAGTTAATCTGGTTAGGGTATGGGCGGTGGACATCACTAGCGACTCAACCAGGATCGCCGCTGGATCGAACCAAATGACGGCGCGAATTTTCAGCATTACCGATGGTG
This sequence comes from Chalciporus sphaerocephalus, assembly GCA_038094055.1. Lineage (NCBI taxonomy): Eukaryota > Fungi > Basidiomycota > Agaricomycetes > Boletales > Boletaceae > Chalciporus > Chalciporus sphaerocephalus. Next base: position 243,701 of record JBBPTH010000026.1, on the reverse strand, counting down.
TTGAACTGTTTCCTGCCCTTACACATGATGCTACTGTCATCGGTCTCAGATTCTCTCCGTCTGGGGATCGCATTGCCACTGCCACTTATATGCGCGACTCCGTCCGCGTCTATGACACGAAAACCGGGGACAAGCTCTTCGATATCCCAGTTTCTGTCGAGGGTTTCCCAGTGACTCCTTTGAGCTGGTCCCCTGACGGACAACAATTATTTGTTGTCTCTCCAGGGAAAATCACTTGCCTTGATGTATCCTCGTCTGCATGTTCAGATTGGTCGACAAACAACTCCAACTCTCAAACATCCATTGTAACCAATGGAAGATTCATCGCATGTTGCGCAGGAACTTCTGTCTCCTTCTGGGAAATCGTTTCACGCAAGCAGATCGGTCGCACCCTTACACATTCTGCCCCTGTTCAGTGCATTGCCCCCTCTCCCGACCATGGGTATCTCGCATGCGGCAACGGCAAGAAGATAGCGTTTCACCGGTTGAGTGAAATAATCCCTGTCAACTTTCTATCACCACCTATTGGCATATGTCAATTCCCACTCATGGAAGTGAGTTCTTCAGCAGTCAAGGCATGGATGGACGGCGACACTCGGCAAGCGGAGATAATATTATCGGAAGAGATTGAGCGGCCTAACTCGACCCATTATGAACTCGCAAACCGGGCGTTGGTGAGAGCGCGTTTGAAACAATGGAGTACAGCACTAGAGGACGCGAAAATGTCCATTCAGCTCAAAGCGTCGCCAATAGGTTATATTGCCAAGGCGCTTGCACTGGTTGGGAGTGGCGAAGGAGAAGTTGGATTGTCGGAATTCGATTTGGTATTTTAATCACTGACGCAGATGAGATGACGAAATATTACTGCTCTCAGGTGTGTATTTTGCGTATCGCCTGGTCGTGTACTCTCCTCCTAATAGTCACCCAAGATTCTCGGCAACATCTACGTAAAGCAGGGCGAATACAGACATGCGATACAAGCATGCAAAGCTGCTCCAGCTCGTGAAAGCCCTCATCTAAAGACGATCTCTCTTATATTTCGCGGCTGGACCTTCGATGGGCTAGAGGCCATCGCTTGGAAACGTTTGTGCGAAAATATGTATACCTCCGGGCATATCAAAGAATTTGGCGAGTCATTGCTCAAGATGGTCGATCCTTTACCGGAGGATGAAAAGGAGGCCGCATACTGCCGAATTCTCGAGGAGACAGTGACGCGTTCTCGAGATGTGGTTCTCCTATCCTGGACAGGTCGCTCTTCTGCGTACAATAGCTGCCTTCCTGCGTCGCCTGTCGTCTACGGTCAAACGACGTATACTCCTCCGACACTCTCCCAAGGCGAATTGGATTCGCGTACGGTGGAACTAAGAACTGTGTTTTCACCCAACAGTCACGATACTACCGTGATATATGATCGCGTTATCCGCCTTCAACCAGTTCGCTTCACTAACCGTCGCCTGCTTCTTCCTTGCCTCGTGTTCCGAGTTAGAACCTTGACCAAGAATCAGGCGAAAACTTACCGCGCTCATGTAACCTGGCTCGGTGATATGGAGCTCACCACGGACGACGAGCTTCCATTGGATAAGCCTCGGAGACTCGTGTTGGTGCACCCATGGATCCGTTGGCTCTGCGGTCCAGAGGCAAACGACGGATCGGACGATGAGTCCGAATCAGACTCGGATATCGATGTATGCTCGAACCCTGACTCGCGCTCGCGCTCAAGCAGCGATGTAGACCTTGGTTCAGAGATTGTCCATGTGTCGCTGGTGGAGGAGGCCCCATCTGCACCGTTGGACACGTACACGCGGGCGTTGCAGTTGATCGCTCGTCTTGGTCAACCGTTCAACGCGTTGCTTCTTCTTAAACAGGCAGATGGGACTTACAAGCGCGTTGCTTCGGATCACGAGATCGTCGTCCCTGGTCTTGGAAACAACGTGCCAAAGAACATTCATGCGGAAGTCTTGGAGATCGTCTGAAGAGGGTATCGGCTCGTTGTTATTGCACCGGTTATTCTGTGTGGTTTTGTTCTTTGTGTGTAGTGCTATCGTCGTTGTCTGCTTAACTGTCTGCTATGCTGATCTGTATTTAGCTCTCCGTGTTATCTCATTTATGATTTGTTTCATACTATGACCTGTACTCATCGGCTCCAATATATCTGTGACAATATCGGTCTGTCGGATTCGAATTATAAGCTACATGAACTACAATGCTTCATTATGACAAAGAGAACGCTTTCACACAGAGGAAGAGACTGTATCAGCAGTTCACTGAATAGTGATGCGTTGAGGCTGTTGTTCCGGGGCTGCCTTTGGGAACGTCACCGTCAGCAGCCCATTCTCCATCTTCGCCTTGACATCATGCGTTATAAACGTCCGTCACGTAAGCATCACAATCCCGCGCGACGCGAAACTCAACACTCGCTTAGCTTGGTTCCGAATGGGAGCTGAAGGCTGCGCGAGAATGTCCCGTAGTGGCGTTCCCGAACGGCATAGCCGTTCTCTTCCTGAGAACGGTCGCTCGAGACATCGCCGGAGACTGTCAGGCGGTTCTGTTGGAGGTCGATTTTGACGTCCTCCGTCTTCAGACCGGGCAACTCGAACGTTGCCGTGACCGTGTTTGAATCCTTAGATTCATGCAAGTCCATCCTGTAGAAGGTGATCATGTTGAGTAAGTGCACAGGGCAGTCAAGAATCAGGCGGGACTTTCTTGGGATAGAACCGACCAAAGCGTTCGGTTGCATTGGTAGATGCACGAGCTACATCGCTCGAAGTAGTTCTGAAGCGAGCATTGAACGCCTCGTCAAATAGACGGTCAAACTCGCTGAAGGGATCGTAATAGAAACGCATCAGAGACATTGTGAGAAATCGAGTTGTGTGTGAGTAGAGTGTGTTGCAAGAGTGTTCGAGAGTTGTTTGATATGTACCGAGAGACAGACATCCTCATCAGAGCCCCTTTATATATTGTTTGTGAGCGAGTATACTAGAATCTTGAGGAAATTCTCGATCTGGTTTCGTCCTACACCATGGTTCGATAAACTTCGAGGACATTCCGCCTGGCGTTGAGTTCCTATTTTGGAAGGTCAAATGGAGTAGATTTGTTGATTCCTGTTTGGAAAGTGACGAAAAAAGTGATGTCTGACGTCATTTTCCATTAGCTAGGATGGGTTCCAGAGTCATCGAGAAAAGAGAAAATCGGCAGAGTGTAGGATGAAAAATACCGCAAGGTTGGACTTGAATCTACATGTTGTGATAAAGCACTCCGGAGAACGCCCAATAATGAAGCAAATCCTACTGCATAATTTGTGAGAACGAATGTGTTACTATCGACGCTGGTGTAGTGAACGATCATGTTTCACACTGAATGTGTAAGCATAACAGCGCGTTTCATATCCTTCTTATTTAGTCTTCTCAGGTGAGCTTTAACACGGATAACACGCCGTATCTCGACCAATAGCGTTGAGTTCCATTAGACAGACTTTTTATTGAACTGACAAGAAAGGAATATCCGATTAATCCCGAACATTTTTCTGAGTCAGACCTCAGACGCGACGGAGCTTGGGTTTTCCATGCTCATCGTTCCAACGACTCCATCAAATGAATGTGCGGGTTAGTCATGGATTTTTGTTTTCTTGCTGATCGACACTGGTATTTTAATACAGATAGCCACTCCCGGAGCAGTCTCGACCCAACATATCATCGGATCATGATGGACACGACTCAGGTGTTGCCAAGTGGCAATGACATCACGTAGCATTGAGTGCCCTGGTATTATCAAAGAAACATCATGCAGTCGTAAGCTGATAAGCACAGTCCTAGACGTTTCGTATCATACTCATACTCATACTCATACACTGGGAGTCTTCTCCTCCTGGCTCTCATCCAGTTTATCATCGCTCCCGTCAGCCCGTTCATCACCGATCATATCATCACGACCGGCACCTTCTTCGAAAGCAGCCTTCGCCTTCTCGAAGTGAGAAGAGTGATTTCTGTGTCAGACCGATCAAGAATCAGCGGTCGGGCATAGTCGCAAGTCGAAGGACACGGAAGAACGCACTCAGGCCCGATGATGGTGACAACGATGACGAAGGCAGCAACGACACCGATGAAGATGCCTTGCACCTGTGCGTAGCCATATATGGTGGTAGGCACGCCGTTCTGGATGACTGTTTTGGCGAAATTTTTTGCGCCGGTTGTTGCAACAGCAGTTAGAGAGGCGACTTTCAAACGAAAAGGAAATCGACGTACTAGCTTCAATTTGCGCGGAAGCTGAAGAAACCATCTGTTGATCGAGAGAGAAGGGGTTAAACATCGGCGACTGTCTCTGTGAGTTTGATCAAAAGGTACTGACGTTTCCAAGTTGGTAGGCAACACCAGGGAATGTCGCCCTGAACGCAGGAGGTGACATCTCTGCAAGCTGAATTGGAATCTAGAATGCATCCAACTTCAGGCGGCCAACTCAAAGGATATGCTTGTGATCAAAATACGTACGACTCCCCATGCACCTTGGACGCCAAACTGTATACAGAACGCTCCAGCAGCCAAGGCTGAAAAGGAAGTAGGAACGATCCAGAGTGGGATGAATGCTGAATATGACGGGTGTGGTGAGTGATGATACGATTCAGTGCTCGCCAAACCAGGACTTACCACCAACGAGCAGAACGAAAATACTGCAACGAACTCGTTATAACAACTCGTCAAGAATCCTCATGTAAACGTACATGATAGTCAGGCGACGACCGATATACTGGCTTGTGAAACCGGCAATGCCACCACCTCTTTAGCGATGTCAGTCCATCGGCATTGACCTACACGAACGCATACTCACGCAATTGCACCCTGCGGATCATAGGCGTGGTAAGTTACCATCTGTAAAAAAAAAACAAGGAGAGAGAACATACGCAATTTCCGATGATAGTCGCGATGGTTGCACTATGAGTCGAGAAGCCCTTCGAATCGTGGAGATAAGTGGGGTATAGATCCTACAAATGAAAAACACCCCAATGAGTGATCTCGACATACTGACAGATCACTCCGAAACATCTCACCTGAGACCCGTGTGACAAGAAGTTGAACCCTACAACCAACATCCGTGCGATACGCGTTAATCCCGCATACAACAAAAAATGAGATTGCTCAACAACGACGTACCGGTCATGAGCAAGACAGCGTAGATGCATAGCAACCAGTGACGTTTGAGCATTTCTTTCGTCTCTCGCAAGAACACTCTGGTTTTGTTAGCGGTACTCGCGCCCCTGGCTCTCTCCATCTCTTTTGCCCGCAAAAACACGGCAGACTCTGGAACGAGGGCGCGAACGACACCGGCGGTAAATAGCAGAGAGCAACCTGTCCAGAACATGGCGCGCCAGGTGTGTGGGTTCTCCGGGACGAGCGTGAGGTTGACAACGGCCGACAAGAGATAACCAACGGCATAGCCTTGTTGAAGAACACCACTTGCAAGACCACGAAGTTCGACGGGAAGGTTTTCAAGCGAAGTAGACGCAGCGAGTCCCCAAACTCCACCCATGGCTATACCGAAGAGCGAACGAACAGCCAAGAATTGGCTGAAAGTTTGCACGAAACTCGTTCCGAGAGAGCATACACAGCAGAATAGCAGGTTGATAGCGAGAGGCCATCGACGTCCAAATCGATCGGACAAGATGCCGAAGAGGATCTAGTGAGCCCTGTCAGGAACATAGCTAGCAGACAAGGGTTCTTGGACACTCACTGCACCAGCTGATCTGAACAGCAGTGTAAGTGTGATAGCGGTGGTCTAGACAGACCGTGAGTTCGATACAGCGAGCGGCCTTCAAGAACGTACGATCGAGGCCGTTGGCTGTCCAAACTGTTCAGACAGTAGTGTAACATTGAGAGATACACTGAAGAAGTCGAATGCATCGCACGTCCACCCAAGCCAACCTGAGAAGAACTGCGCCCACTGGAGGAAAGTGAGACCTCGAATGGCAGCAATGATGCCAGAGGCTGAAGTGCTCTTCTCTCTCTTGGGGATGAAGGTCCGTAGGTAGCGCGACATGGGTTCTTGGAGTGGGGGAGCGAGTGGATTACCATGTGACAAACGAGCCCATTTTAAGATTTAGAGAACACTCTGAATTTGTCCCTCTCCCGGCTATTTTTTGCTACCCCACATCATCGTTACGTTATGAACGGACACGTCGAACGGCGGGAATACTTACAAGGTAGTGCCTGGTAGTGCGAGCGCAACAAGGATGCTTGAAATCTTGAGTTCAACGAGAACGGAGTGCTCCAAATGTCTGTCAGGTCACACCCACCTGATCATAAAGTCTTGCAACTTCTCCACCATCTCGAGGTATTTATAGCTAATACATTACCCACACGACTCCGGTTCTCCGGACGGGAACGTACCTGAGGAGTACAACCCTAGAAAGGCCCAATCAGCATCAGCCAAGTCAGTCGGAGGTATAGGATCTCAGAACGAGGACACCCGCGAATCTCTGCACAAGTTATTCCGCATCAAGGGGATGAAAAATCAATATACCCGGCAACGGAACAGACCTCTTCTTGGCTCCTCTTGGTTCCTGTCAGAGTCGACATTTCCCCCCACAACTGTCAATGTCAATACAGTCGCTGTCGGCCGATGCATAACACGTGACCACCGGGCTAACACCGAACGGAAGCAGCTGACACCACGAGACGGGGAGTTGGGTAGATAGGTGTTCCGCACAGGATAACGCATGCAGAAGGTGTCGTAACCGCTGCAGACAAGGAAGACAGTTCCATACACCGTGGAGCTTACCTGGTGCCTTATAACACCCGGTCTCTGTTGGTACCTAAAGCCAATGATGATCATCTCCATAAATATATCGTTAAGAGTAGGGAAGCTAAGTATAGTCGTAGTCAATGGTATCCGTCCTATAAGTACAACCGCGAGGTGAGCAAACGCTTACATAACAAGTGAATCACTTTCCGTCACGCACCTCCATCATCGCTTTGCTTTGCGTCAATGAAGACAATTACACGCTCGAAATCTCAGGTTTTTCACTGTCGTCCGCTATCTCACTATCCTCATCCTCCATGACTGCATCATCTCGTCCACCGCCTTCTTCGAAGGCGGTCTTGTGTTTCTCGAAATGAGACGAGTGATGTTTGGATTGGACATTATCCAAGGTGAGCATATATAGTCAAGTACTGTATGTCAAGATTGGGGACGTACTCGGGCCCAAGTAGTGTCACCGCGAGCACATATGCAGCGACAGTTCCGATGAAAATCCCTTGTACCGTTGCATAATCCGGAACGTTCTGCAGCGTCCCGTTTACCCATTTGTTTGTCCTCAAGTTGTTTGCACCGGCTATCTATGGTTAACATGTCGTACCCACGACAATAAGAGGGAACACTCACTCGCTTCGATTTGGGCAGAGGCCGAAGAGACCATCTGGGAGGAAGTGAGGAACATCTTCCCCTTAGATAATGCATAACGCATGTTTCCGACCTGATATGCTACACCAGGGAACGTCGCACGAAAAGCAGGTGGGGACATCTCTGCAAGTTGAATAGGAATCTATACGTGAAGCGCTCGGGTCAGCGCTATTCCGGTGCATTCGAGCGTAATCGAGGTACGTACAACACCCCATGCGCCTTGAACACCAAATTGGACCCAGAATGCGCCAGCTGAGAGTGGGCCGAAGGAATTGGGGACAATCCACAAAGGTATGAACGCTGCAAAGTTAGTGGTAATCAAACAACATTGGTTGGAAAGAGTGGCAGCAAAAATGAATCAACACACCTCCAATAAGTAACACCATAAGACTAAAGGCAAGTAAGAAGATATAAGGAGTAAGACATCATGTAACGCAAATCATGGTGAGTCGACGCCCAGCGTATTGACTTGTCCAACCAGCGAATGAGCCGCCACTACATCAGCGGTTACGAACGAAAAGATGGATGCGGCCCTTTAGCGAGGAAATAGTCTCTGAAAGTCGCTGAACTCACGCAATGGCGCCCTAGAAGCTAATGAGTTCACAGAGTAATACGAGTCGAGAGATACATACACAATTGCCGATGATAGTAGCGATGGTTGCATCATGGGTAGAAAATCCTTTCGTATCCTCGAGATACGTCGGGTATAGATCCTGAGAACACAGGGATCAAGGTCGGTGATATGTATCTCCCTCAAAGAGTTGTTTCCCATACCTGAGAACCATGAGACAAGAAGTTCATACCTACGAAAGTGGCGTCAACAATTTCGCGTGAAATGGTAGACTGCGATGGATCAAGTACATACCTGTCATGAGCAACACTGCATATATGCATAATTTCCAGTGATGCTTGAGCATTTCCTTCGTTTCGTGAAAGAAGATCTTTGTTTTCTTAGTTGTATCCGTGCCTTTCGCTTTCTCGATCGCCTTGGCTCGCAAAAAGACCTCGGATTCGGGGAAGATCACGCGGACGATGGCTGCGAAAAACGTGATGCCGGACGCTGTCCAGAATAAGGTCCGCCAGGTGTGAACATTGCTTGGCACGAGCGTCAGGTTTACTACTGCGGCAACGAGATAACCGACAGAGTATCCCTGTTGCAGGACACCACTCGCAAGACCACGGAGTTCCACAGGGAGGTTTTCCAGTGCTGAAGAGGACGCGAGACCCCATATCCCACCCATAGCAATCCCGAAAAGAGACCGCACGGCGAGGAATTGGGAAAAAGTCGACACGAAGCTCGTCGCGATCGAGAAGATGCAACAGAAGAGCAGGTTACACACTAAAGGCCATTTGCGGCCAAAACGATCAGAAAGGATACCGAATATAATCTACAGTAGGATTAGCACTGGTGAATCCTCTACGTTGATCGTGAATCTCATCGCCCCGACAGATCGGAAGAGCAGCGTGAGCGTGATTGCAGTCGTTTATATGCGTCATCAGAGGGGGAAATATATTCAGGTTACGCGTGCGTACTATTTGCTCATTTTTCTTATCGAACTGCGTCGCTAGCAGGGGCAGTGTCAGGCTCACAGAAAAGTAGTCGATGGCATCACAAGTCCATGCAAGGAAGCCAGTTGAGATCATATCAGTACTGATTGAATCAAATCAATGTTTAGTCGCTGAGTCACCCAGTCCAGAAATGAGCCCATTGGATAAACGATAATGAGGCTAGCGCGCGAATGACACCAGCGTTATCCATAGTATCCTTCTTCGGGACGAGACTGCGAAGGAATTGGGGCGCCATGGCAGGGCGGGCAGGCGGGCAAGTAAACAACTGAGAGGGACTTTCCCGTTCCTAGCCACCTTATATACAAGGCATACGGAATCTTGACTGTGCCCCCCTTTTCAGCCAGGCGTCTCTTGGTCCCTGTGGTGGTAACCACCAGAGTAACAGAGTTACGCCGCTGGTGTCAATCGATGTCGTGCCCCTTGGACAGAACTTCGCAGATGGGGAGAAACCAGGAGCTCCACATGGTGGACCTTGGTCAAGCCAGGAACGCACGTCTAGAAAAATAACACCGTGAGCTCGATCTCGAGGGTCAGTGGTGCATTGTGGCGGTGCCACTCCATATTACTATCAGTCAACTGACCCTACTCATCGAGAATGAGTACTACCAGTGGCCACTAGTACACTTCCCCGCCCATGCCTCAGTTCCAGGAAAAGACTATATCAACGTTGTCGTCCGTGAAATTTGCTACATATATCCACCAGAAGTTTGCGAAATGATTCGTTACCGAATTCCCGTCGTCCGCAAAGTGAGCTGACTGATGCAATATTAAGACCATCCTTCTATCAAACTTTATTTTCGCAAGAGCCTTCACTCCCAGGATGATCTTTTCCGTGGATCGAATGGCTTGGCTCATATTGACACCGCATTTTGCGTGCTGACTGCGTGATGAACGAATATTCATTTCAGGTACTGGTTTCCAGAAGCAAATGTGGCGACCTGGTACATCCAAGCGGTGTCCCAGCGTTGTTATGAGCACCTTCGGATGGGTTCCAAAGAAAGCCAGAAGTCTGCCTTAGATCCTGTTTAGTTGTCCACCTTGACGGTCGGGGTACCCCAGAGGTCCACCAGTCCACTAGAACTCCAAACGAAATGACGTATCTCTCATCCGAAAAAGACTCACACTTTCTTTCGGGCATCTTGTCATTCAGCTCGACCGGCTTTCATCGCCCCAACCCGCCTTCGGTGCTAATTTACCAATCGGTTTCATTATGAGATATGTAGGACGCTTTGTCAACACCCACATGGTTCACCGTGGCCGGCTATCGGGGAGCTACTTAGGACCGCGAGCTAAACCCTTCGCTATAAGGTCGTCCAGAGAGGAAAAAATCGGAATCACCTTTCCCTTTCATAAATCTCGGCGGGTGAAGAGTGGAGAAGTGCAGCGACGTGGGAGTTGATAACGAAAATTACTTACTGGTTTGTTGTTGGACCTACGTTGTGTTACTCAGATCGACCGGCTCGACAATCGTGCGCTCTTCTCGCGGAGGAATACATTCATGGCAACATCCGAGCTTGTCAGCTTCGGGCACTACGGTTATTTCATTAGACAGACCGGTTGCTCTCCACGTTGTCGCCACTGTTCATCATTACCATGACATTCACGTGGATATGCGATGTGCGTTCTCTGATGGTAGAACACACCGTATATCCATTTCACTGACTTTCTTCAGTGTGAGAGACTGCTGAACTGGCTTAATAAAGCGGAGAATACCGGTACATTTGATGAAACTCGTTAGGTATCCCTGTCGTGAGGGCCTTGGCAACAGTTGAGGGGCCAAGATGACTTGCGGAGACAAAACGCATCTCTTCATAAGAGTAAGCGTTTACACACTCCTCCGTGATGCGAAGCGCATCGTTCCAGGACTATTTCCGTTTTAAACGAGTATAATCAATCGGGCAACCCATAACAAACTGCACCGTCGAAAGGTTCCAGAATACTTATGTCTTGACGGTGACACACGTGAAGCATGGTCTGACTTGATTAAATTCGCAGCTAAACCTATGTTGAAAATAGAAGAAGACGCACCGAACACATTTTTCCCCTCTAATATCAAAAGTCTCATGATAAGAATTGATGTTGTTTTTTGTAGGTCGAGTTCTAGCGAAGAACTAAGCGTGTCAATGAACAGATATACTATGCTGCTCAGCCTACCTTACACACAGGTGTTAATCCCAACGAACAATTAGGAAATCGAATTCTAGCGTGACTTGTCAATTTCGATGTGTCACCGTCATGCAGACCCTCCCGGAGCGCCCAAGACAACTGAGATGGGAATCTACTTCGAAAACGAGAAATTGCACTGACCACTCCGAGCCGTGTTCAGTTGGATCATTCCAGTTCAGTTGCTTTAGCGATAGGCCGCTACATATTCAAAGACGAAATTTGGGTCCCCTAGGTGTCAACCTATTTGGTTTCGGGATTGCTGATATATCTTTCTTGGCTCTCAGTGTTGCGAATGTTAGTCATTCTGTCTCACAGCGGATATGCTAATTCGAAGCTAGACCCTCCGGTGCAAATTCGAGTCCAACGCAGATTCGGTGGCATCTGTGGACATAGCACCCTTTGTGTTGTTCACTGTCGCCAAGTTCGGGTCACTCTGGGTGTATCACGCCGCTGTGGACATATCCTTTGAGTGCTTTCACCTTTGCATTATTGATCTTCATTCAGACGTAGATTTGTGGCGAACCATGCGCTATTGCTATCTCCTTTACAATCACCACTCACCAACACAACATGGGCTGGAAACGGAACACCGTCGTCAAGTTCCACATTTCGGTTCTCTTTGTGAGATATTCAGTCCACACACCGTGGCGCCATCCACCCGAAGTGCAGAAATTGATATCCAATGAATGCCACACATCCACAGTCCACATACTGAACGCCGACGCTTTGTGGACACATTGACATACGACAGGTATAAATCTGCTCATCGTCCTCCATCATGTTCGTCATCATCTCCTGGTACTCACATATTCAACCTATCTACTTCGTCTATTTCTTTAACCTATCGCAATGGCCGTTGATCCTAGGACTCTTTCCCTCAGCGATGGTCGCGGCGGTTCTGGTCATGTAAGTCGACACACCTCACTCAGGGGCTGTATTTCCCTAACCGAATTGTTCGTTTCTTGCAGCACTACACGCGTGTGGCGAACCCCCCTGTTCATCCCGGAGCGATGCACGCGTCCATGCCACAATACTGGTCGCTGCTGGACCAGCGACGCATCGAACGCGTGCCACGTCCACCTCACATGGATCCCCCCAGTGAGAGTATCCCGGCGATCACATTCAGTGCACACGGCTGGCCCGGCGTACGCGTCAAGGATATCCTGAAGGACACTGTGATCATTGATGCTGCGTATGATACTATTTTCGCTCATCATGGATGGCGAAACACAGTGATCAATCTTGAGGTGAGATGCTCTATTCTATTTATTCGATGATGTGTGCTCACTCGGCAAGCTCAGTGGCCTGGCTATGATCCAAGGCTTGTGTCGGATCCTATGCTCACTAGACTGGATGTTCGCCCCGATGGGAGAGACATCACTCGTCAAGAGCTCGCTAGGAACATCTGCGGTCTGCTGTTCAACTTCCATAAAATTGTTTCCGTCAGTTTGTTTTCACGCATATGTCTGGAAGTTTCTTCTAACCAGTGAATATCATTCGGACAGAAATACACCATTGGGCCAGGCTGGGAGAAATGGGCCCTGACAGAGGGATCGGATGGCATCCGAGTTCCTGACGTCGTGTTGCTTTCGCTTCACTATTACCGCAACGTCTGGGTCCCCGAGTTGTATGTCATCGAGTAAGCGAACAATCATCTTTCACCGACAGCAGTAGCTTCACAACTGCCACGCCCATCGGCCACACTCACTTCTCATGACCTGCAATATAGATTTTTCTCCAGCAACACGCGCATACCATCTGACACTCACTATACCATCATTGCATATCCATAGATTTCTCGTCACTGTATCCTGCATTGTTATATTGGTATATACTCACTCTACAGAGCTGCTCGTCACTCCTTTTCCGTTGTATTAAACATTATGTATGTTGCTTTTAGTACCCTACAATGTCATTTTAATTCTGTTACCCACGGGACGACTAGCCACCGCAACCCACCTAATTTTTCGTGTTCCCGTCTCTATTCCCATTTTGGTCAATTTCTAAATAGATGGCAACAAATGTACTCAATTTTACATTCCAAAATGGAAAGTCAACGCCCGTTAGAACATGCTCGAAAGCTACCGAACCGTCAGCAAGAGGCGAGACACCACTAGAATAATTCCCCAAGATTCTAGCATATCCACTCGTACAGATATATAAATGAGCCTTTTGATGTTGTCAGCCCCGCAGAACAACTCCCCAGACACATTCCGAGCATTCTTCAATCCATAAACACAAACACAACCGTTCAGTTCCCCATCGCAATGTCTTTGATTCACTTCTACTACGACCCATTCACTGAATTTGACCGTCTATTTGACGAGGCGTTCAATGCTCGCTTCAGAACTACTTCGAGCGATGTAGCTCGTGCATCTACCAATGCAACCGAACGCTTTGGTCGGTTCTATCCCAAGTAAGTCCCGCCTGATTCTTGACTGCCCTGTGCACTTACTCAACATGATCACCTTCTCAAGGATGGACTTGCATGAATCTAAGGATTCAAACACGGTCACGGCAACGTTCGAGTTGCCCGGTCTGAAGACGGAGGACGTCAAAATCGACCTCCAACAGAACCGCCTGACAGTCTCCGGCGATGTCTCGAGCGACCGTTCTCAGGAAGAGAACGGCTATGCCGTTCGGGAACGCCACTACGGGACATTCTCGCGCAGCCTTCAGCTCCCATTCGGAACCAAGCCTGATGATGTCAAGGCGAAGATGGAGAATGGGCTGCTGACGGTGACGTTCCCAAAGGCAGCCCCGGAACAACAGCCTCAACGCATCACTATTGACGGTGACGTTCCCAAAGGCAGCCCCGGAACAACAGCCTCAACGCATCACTATTCAGTGAACTGCTGATACAGTCTCTTCCTCTGTGTGAAAGCGTTCTCTTTGTCATAATGAAGCATTGTAGTTCATGTAGCTTATAATTCGAATCCGACAGACCGATATTGTCACAGATATATTGGAGCCGATGAGTACAGGTCATAGTATGAAACAAATCATAAATGAGATAACACGGAGAGCTAAACACAGATCAGCATAGCAGACAGTTAAGCAGACAACGACGATAGCACTACACACAAAGAACAAAACCACACAGAATAACCGGTGCAATAACAACGAGCCGATACCCTCTTCAGACGATCTCCAAGATTTCCGCATGAATGTCCTTTGGCACGTTGTTTCCAAAACCAGGGACGATGATCTCGTGTTCTGTAGCAACGCGCTTGCAAGCCCCATCTGCCTGTTTGAGAAGAAGTAACGCGTTATGTGGTTGCCGAGGCGAGCAATCAACTGCAACGCCCGCGTCTACGTGTCCAACGGTGTGGATGGAGCCTCCTCCTCCAGCGACACACGAACAATCTTCGTATCGAGATCTACATCGCTGCTTGAGCGCGAGCGCGAGTTGGGGTTCAAACATTCATCGATATCTGAATCTGGTTCAAACTCATTGCCGACCCATCATTTGCCTAGTCGACGGATCCACAGGTGCATCAACACGATTCTCCGAGGCTTGTCCAATGGAAGGTGAGCACCACAACACCGAACCAGGTTACATTGGCGTGGTAGGTGTTCACCTGGTCCTTGGTTATAGTCCTAAGTCAGAAAACGAGGCACGGAATATACAGGCGACGATTTGTGAAGCACACTGGTTAAAGGAGAATAACTTGAATGCCATAGTATGTCACGGTAGTATCATGATTGTTGGAGGAAAAGGGGAGTGCTTTCAGGCCATGGCTTCTAGTCCATCAAATGTCCAGCCAAATATCTATTCGAATCAGCTAGTTGATGGGAAACGAGACAATACAAGATAGATCGTACAACAGTGGTTGTGCCAATGGTGTCACGGTACTGGATGAACACAAAGCAAATGGAATGAAGTTGAATCGACACAGACGAGTTGACAAAGAACAAATGAGACTACATAAATGTGTGACTCAGTACTGACTGAACTGTTTGGCAGTGAGACATCTATCAAGTGTTCCGTCCGTGCTTCAAGAGAATGAAGAGACAGAGTCGATTACCATGACCAACGGGAGACAGAAAAACACATACAAAAATCATAAAACGATCGTGAAATCACAGGACAACTATCTCCTTGTCCGAAGCTACTCTCCTGTACGCACCATCTGCTTGTTTGAGGAACAACAACGCATCGAACGGTCGTCCGAGGCGGGCGATCATTTTCAATGCCCGTGTATATGGGTCCGATCGGCAAGTAGGTACTTCCTCGATTAGTGAGACGTGCAACAGTTCTGCTGTCATGTCAACCTCACTGCTTCTCGAGCTTGCACTAGAGCAATGAATGGTCTCCGATTCAGCATTCAGAGTGAGGTCTCCCTGCAGATCGCAAAGTTCACGGATCCATGGATTTGCCAACACAAGTCTTGTTGATTCCTTCAGGGGAAGCAAGTCGGCCGTTGAAAATTCCACCTGACCAATTCCAATCACCTCTGCTTTGTAAAGATCCTCCAGTGTCTTGCAGAGGCTCATGACGTGGAATACGATACACGGGAGATGCAGACGGAAGTGAGCGAAGCGTACAGACTGAAGGCGAGTGATCCGGTCGTAGATAAGCATGGCGTCGAATGGTAAACATGGAATTCAGCTTTGAAATGCATTCCTTCATGGTGTGTTCTTCGATTGAAGATGGTGAGTATGAAGTCTGACTGTATGCGTAAGGGGAAAGGGGAAGACAGCTGTTGTATTGGGATGACGCTCCGGTCCAGGCGAGAAGAGTCGCTTCAAATGAGTCACGATCCCCTCGAGGATACGACCATGAGCTGCTTCTCTTTCATCCTCTCCCAACGAGCTGACCATTGTCGAAATTTTTTCTGCCATCTGTGGGATCCGCCGTGAGGTGTACAAGGCTTCGCAGAGACCTTGCCAAGCCGTCAACTCGAGTCCATCGAAGCGCCAATTGAAGATCTAAGAAAAAATTAACTGAATATCCGAATGGAATCGCAGTGAACAAGCTTTTACCAGTGAGATGGTTGTCAGATGAGGATACTGCTTGGAGCTTTCCGGATGAGGAGATCCTTCAAACTGTTGCACTGTATGTTCATAATCCTTTTGTTTTACGCACATATTTACTAAAACCTGCGAGGGAACAAATAGTAGTGTTTGCATGTAAGGATTGTAATGTTATACATACCTGGACATAGACAGGTCTTGTTTCATCTCCCACAGTGGGGATCAAGCCAAGAACACGCGCAATCCCATCTTCATACTTCCCGGAGAGAAATAAGAGCACAGCGGATCTTAACAAAGAGCAGAAATTTGTTGTCATGCGGATCACAGTTGCGAAACGCAAAGTCGAGTGCCTGTAATGCAAGTTCCTGTTCTCCCTTTCTTATGCGTGCATAAGCCTTGGCGATATGGCTAATAGGCGACTGGAGAGACTTCAGGTAGGCTTTCGTAAGCATGATTGCGGTACACAAGGATACGATATACCTTTTGGGCATCGTCTATCGCTGCATCGCAGTGCTGGAGATGCGTGCGTACAATGGCACGATTGGCAAATGCATAGTGACTGGGATCTGAAAATGTTCGCGTCAGTATGTTCGCGTCAATACACTAGGAATATGTCATACAAACCGGTAGCTTATATTACACATCACAGCACGATGTAAAGGAATGAGTTTATAGCAAGGAAGATGGAGATAGGGTGCGCACACGAGACTGTGGACGACTTCGCCCGTACGCTCTACCGTGCTACTAAGCTACTGCTTCCGGAGCTTTGCCACTCGCTCTCCTAGTACAACGTACGGGCGAAGTCGCCCACAGTCTCGTGTGCGCACTCTATCTCCATCTTCCTTGCTATAAACTCATCCCTTTACATCGTGCTGTGATGTGTAATATAAGCTACCGGTTTGTATGACATATTCCTAGTGTATTGACGCGAACATACTGACGCGAACATTATAAGCTGTAAATTTGACCTATGTCATAGTTCTCCCATGAAAACTTGCAGCGTCATGCACACGGAATTTTGTATCTCACCCTATCACTAGTACTGACTGTGATGTAGAACTAAGCAGCTCAGTCAACGCTCGATATTAAGCGTGTTCCAATGTTTCCTCAGATAGTACATATACCCAGCATTTTCTCTCTGTACCTACAGGACTTGGATTACGCTGAAGACCAGAAAGAATCAAACACGCTGACGCAGAAAGCACTCTGGCTCCCTAACATCGGCGAGAAGTACATACTCGGAGAGAACAGGTGCTGATGGCGTCTTGGTTAGCTTTTATAAGGGAACCTTCAGCTTTGAGGATGACTGTGGTGCTTATCGGGAGTATACTCACGTCTCTGTTTGGACCGTTGCCAAGGTATGACATGCATGGGTACCTTTTTCGCTATGCTTGGACTGGCGGCGAATGTATGCATCCGGTATAGCTGCCTGATATTATTTCATTCGACCAGGCGGGATCTATATGCGTCAGGATTGTCCCGTTCTTGGCCGTCACGTACGGTCCAGCACCTGGTGGACTAGGCTTCACTCCGCTCTTCGCTAGCCCGGATGGTCTGAGCCAGTACGCAGGACAACCTATCCTCATCCTCGGAGGATCATCCTCACTCGGACAATACGACAAGCACTGTCTTCTATCACACATCAAGGTAGACCAGAAATGCTGATACCTTCGGGCACCATGCAATTATCCATCTCTCCCGACTCTCTGGGTTCTCACCGATTATCATGACAGCCTCTCTTCACAACGAAGCGTGTCTACTCTCCCTGGGAGCGACACACGTCAAAGATTGTCACATGTCGCTTTCTTCGCATACTTTCCGTGCGGCTATTTCTCAGATCCTTGGAACCACGCCCCTCACATACGCATCCGATGTCTTGTCCACTTCAGAAACTCGGCAGGTAGTAGATGACTTACTTTCGCCAGGTGGAAAGCTGACTGTCGTCCCACCACGGGACGTTCAAGAAGAGGCGGGAAGTGGCAAACAAGTCGTGCGTGCGACGGGGTCGCTTTTCGTAACTGTGAGTGAACGTATGATGGAGGAGATATCTGACCGGTTTGAGCAGGGAACGATCAAGGTATGTTCTAGCATGGCTAAGACCGCGGTTTTCCTTAATTAACGATGTTATAGCCGAAGAATATCGAAGTACTTTCGGGTGGACTGAATGCGGTCGAGGAGGGGTTGAGGAGACTTGAGGATGACTCCGTCAGCGTGAAGAAGCTTATCGTGCGTATTGCGGATACCGTCTGAGTCGATATCGACTGCGCGTGCTGTGTGTGCTACTTTTTTATGATCAACATCGGACGATTAGTTATTGATGATTCGAGCGTATGGGTGTGCTAGCAGTACTTGTCGGTGTCGTTGCGTTTGGTCGATCTCACTGATAAAAAAGACTACGTTGCTTGATCACCGAATAGATAGAACGCACCTGGTTTTACAATGAAGTACGCTACTCTTCAGGCTCACCTGTACAGTGTAGCGTCGCCGTGGCACTTACCGGGCGAGTTGCGAGTTGTGAAGTTCGCAGCGAACAGAAGGAACGTGGGAGGTATGGGTGACCGGATGACCGGAACGAGGACCCGGATCAATCAAGCCACCCAACTCCGCTCCAAACTCACACAAATTTTCTTTCCTTTTGCTTTCTCCATCCCCAAGTCTTAATCACAGCGAGGCAAGGGGTGACCAGACGATGGTCATCGCGAGGTACGATTGTCATGATGCTCGGATTTGCCCATGGGGTCGCTCTTCCTGCAGATGGGGATGGTAAGTTCCATCAACAAGTATTGGCACGCCGGCTGGTGAGTTCTTGTTTGTGATCATGCCCATCTTTTTACACGTCGTCAATGATATCAAAAAATATACTGATTTTAATGAATACGACTCGCCTGACAAGCGGGATATGACCTTCTTATCTTGATTCTGAGACTCCTTGTCGTGTTCCATCTCTCTTTCCATCTTTCTTTTCTTTGCTCATTCCTTAAACCCACAGGAATTCTACTGGAGTGGTCCAGCCAGTGGTGCTGTGTCGTCCGAGCATTGCAGAGAGGTTCTTGCTGTACCAATAACTTGCTGCTCTTCAGTACATGTAATAAGCGTTTTCGTGCAATCCATTTATCTTGTCCGTCCCATACTGTTTGTTAGAGGTCTCCTGCACGCATATCCAGCGCATTGCATGCAGCACTTGGACGAAGAATAGCCAGCCTGTAGCATAAGACCGCAACGCTACCCACTCCCAAATGAGGGAATTACGTAAGTCCTGTAATACCCGTGCCATCCAGTAGAAAAATGTTCGAGTCGTCTCATTGAAAAGTAGAGTCCACAGCCAATCCCACCCAACTCTCCTTCCCCTCCTCCCTCTCCGTTGTTTGAGTCGACAATGTCTCCTTCACACTCTGGCAAAGGCAAAGAGTCGGGCACTGCCCGTGTTCTTGGCTCTGGTGCTTCAGGTGAGGACGCAAACGCATTTGAGACATAGACGTGGCATCCAGCAGCTCAACGAGGTCTATCACGTAGGTGTTGCCGAGCTCTTGGTATTCCACCCTGTGGATACTGTCGCAAAGCGACTCATGAGCAACAAATCGAAGGTGCGTCCACCGAGCATATCTTTTCACCACACATGACTCACTCCCGTGGTTCACCCCCAGGTTTCGTTCTCGACTCTCAACAGCATCCTCTTCCGAGACTACGCAACGGCATCTGTTGGCCGAAAGTTCGTTTCGCTCTTTCCTGGTCTCGGTTACGCTGCAGGATACAAAATCGCACAACGGGTATACAAATTTGGCGGCCAGCCATGGTTCAATGATATCATCACCCGGAATTACAAAGATAAATTCACGAACACGTTTGGTGAACGGAAGGGAAAGATGATGATGCAGGCCCTTGCTGGGAGGTATAGTGTTCAGTTTCGTCTAGGGCGTGTGTGGTCATGATCTCTGAACGTTTGGCAGTTTGACGGGTATCGGTGAAGTGGTGAGTATATGATTGTAGACTTGTGCTTTATAAGGTGCTGATGGCTGCTTATAGGTGCTTCTCCCGCTCGATGCCCTTAAAATCAAACGTCAAGTCAACCCTGAGGCTTTCCGTGGTCGAGGCGTCGTACGTATATTTATGGAGGAAGGTACCACTCTCTACCGCGGGTGGGGTTGGACAATGGCTCGTAACGCACCCGGATCATTCGCCGTACGTTTCCCTAATACCTCCAAAATGCGTCTCCACACTCACCCCATCCCTCGAACAACTAGTTATTCGGTGGATCCGCAGCCGCAAAAGAGTTACTCGGTGTAACCGATTACTCCAAAGCAACATGGACACAAAACTTCATAGCCTCGATCGCTGGTGCCGTCGCCTCAATCACAGTCGCCGCCCCACTTGACTTAATCAAGACTCGTATTCAAAACGCCAACTTCGAGCAAAAAGTACCTGGAACGACGGTTATCAGAGATCTTATCCGTAACGAGGGTTTCCCTGCGTTTTTCAAGGGTCTCACCCCAAAGGTGGGTCGTGGGATCGACACTTGATTTCCATACTCGGACTAACGTGTGCACACTCACCCTGTGTAGATTCTTGTCGTTGGCCCGAAGCTGGTCTTTAGTTATACCCTCGCACAATCCTTGATACCCTTCTTTGGGAAGTATGTCTAAAGCCTGTCTTCGCAACAAACTTCCCTCCAGTAGGGAATTTACACGTACTTGCGAGTTGGGGCAGTCTCGTTTATGACGAGCGGAATCAGGGAGGAATGTTTGGACTGGACCCGGTTTTTGTGCTATGCATGCGCTCTAGAGTGATAGATATGTCATGTCATCTATAATCCGTATTGATTTAATGCACCACTCAGTGATGATGACTTTTTCCTCTGGTGTTTTCTCTCCGTGAGGCTGTACTTTGCGTCTCAGAAGAGCCTGGTGACTTCAATGTACACTGAAGGGGCACGAGTCTCACACTTGGATCAGTGACTAGAAGTGGTATAGTTATACTCGAAGACAGTAAAGAGAGTGAAAGATGAAGATGCATGCTACAGGATACGGACGCGTCAGATGGTCCACAGTGAGCGCTACTTACATATCTACCACAGTACGAATCAATGCTCTTTCGCAGTCATGACTGTCCTTCATTTCGTTCATTCTTGACCTCCCCGCCAGTCCGTTCAGTGGGCGATTGCTCTATCATCGGAGAACTTGACGATGCCGTATCATTGAGACAATGTCAACGGGGTCAGAACATTCAAGTCCATCCTGAGCCAGGCGATACATAGCCACTAACCGCGGTCGGTTTATTCATATTCTCGTCCGAACGTGCGGCCCATGTCTCCAATGTCTCCAACTTGAACCGTTTCAAATCTTTCACGAGGTTCTGGTCTTGACTAGCTTGTTCTTCATCACAGCTGTTGCCAGTGCCACTAGTGCTGGTCTGCACATCACCATGCACATTGATCAACTGCACCCTGAGCCGTTCGTTCATCTCTACCCCGTCCTTCTCGAACCCATTCAATGCTTCGTCGAGGTTGTCCGCCTGACCTTTCGTCGCTGATACCATAACGAGGTGTACGGGGTTGGACGGGTCGAACGTCGTGAATTTGGTACGACGACGCGCGTGTTCGCCGTATATGTTGAATAAAGAGTAGCCGATGGACAGGAAGGTCAATAGGACGAAGAATGTGACGGGAAGGACGGTGTATAGGTATGTCGCAGAGCGTTTGGTCCAACCCATAGTGGTGATCGTGATGTATCCGTTCACGGGAGAGAGTGCGTCTTCGGGTAAAGAAATCGGGTACGCGGAGAATCCGGATCGGAGGTACTGTGGGATGCGGAATCAGCGCTGGTGGTGTGTGTTGGGAGGTGACGTATGTACAGTTCCGGAAAACTCGACGATACCTTTCCAGTACTGTTCCTGTGGTTGGGGTTGTTCGTTTAAGCACACGACCGCGAGTATGGCGACTCACTAATTCGTTGAGTAAAGCAGGGTCGATTGTACTAGGATCGTTACTCTTCATAATGGCTGAAACATATATGGAATATAGGGCATCGCCAATCGAGTTTGAAAATTAGCCCTGGGAGTTGCGAGCTTGAAAGTCGATCATGGAGGCAAGGAACGAAGATAGGTTGGCGTTGTTACTCCCTAGTACAGTCGAGTTTACAGCAGTCGTGTTGAGGACGCCGGCTGAATACGTCACTCGTGACGTGGTGAACTTGGGAGCAATTTCACAAACCGTCGACTGCAAGAAGTTATATCTCGCGTAACCCATGGAAGTAACATCTTTGCACTCGCGTTAGTGTGGGATTATGATCAATGCGACGCAAATGGACTCACTGAACCGGTTCCAAACGAGATTCGGTTGACGGAGAGGATATGGACAAATGAGGGAGCCCACTACGTTGGCTGACGGTAGCGTCGAGTTAACGTCTTGTTCACGTGTCACATATTGCTGCAGCGCGGGGATACCTTTCGATAGCGAGAATATTAACTAAGAATCGCATTGAAAACGAAGGACGTTGTTACCACTATTGCACGCCATCTCAAAGTTCCATTGTGTCAGATAGCTAACGGAACCATTGATAGCAATTGACGTCCGCCGTGAAGCCCTGTTGATACAACGTGTAGTTGCTGTCGAATCCAAGACCATGGCTTTTTCCACTTGAAGGGAAGTCGAGGCTGAGATTTGCTGGAACAAGCCCTCCGACAAAAGAAAGACCTGTGTCAGCCTGCCCGACGCGTATCGAGGAGCCACTCCACTGTGGTACAACAGAAACAATGCCGCCAGTTGAGATGTTGTACAAGACACCATTGAAATTGAGAATTCCGGGAATTCCGAAAGTGTACTGCGCCGTCGTGATCCCGCTGAGCAGACCGTCAGTATCAATGATTTCGACAGCACCGTCGGAAGCTGTGGCAGGTAAGTATGATGGGTAAGCAGGCACGTCAAGAGCATGGCATAAGACTTACTGGGTGATGCATTTCCATTCAGCAGAAGTTGCTGGTCCAACTGTGATTCAAAATAGGTACTGTTGAGGTCCAACTCCGACCCAACAGCCGGGATATTAGCAGCGACAATGATCGGCGTCATGAGAGTAGACCAACTCGACACCATTATTTTTGTGGCCCCGTACATGCCTATGGTGATCAGACTTATCCAGGCGTGACGGAGATTTATCATGAATCCGCCTCTAGCTAAAGCAATCCCCCCACTCAACTGGATCAAGGAGATCGGGTCATGCATGCGATGGCGCAAAGCTTCCTTGAAAGCTATAGTAAAGCATAGCCCTGTCGCAACCGACAATACGGTGCCTATCAGCGTAACCACCAATGTTGCTTCAGACGGTTGGAGATGCATGAGTAGGGAAAGGTAGTCGGGTAGCGTGATTGGCTGAAAGTGCAAAACCGAACCTAGGAAGCCCCATGCAAAAGCAAGGAGTAGTGTCTGCCCGACACCAGCGACAATAAGCTCAAAAAGGTGTCGTGTTTGAGTTCGCATGGTAGAAATAGACAAGAGGTGCAGACGCGAATTGTCTCCCGAAACCATGAACTGCGCTATATAGCGACAATGCCTCATGTCCACAGGACGTCACAGTACAGCATTGTAACCGAGACTAACCACAGTTGGTGAGATAAAGCACTTGCAGGAACGAGCGAAGAAGCTGCTCTCGGTTCCAAACGGGCGTTTTCAGCATGACTGCCAAAGACGTGGGAACCTCAGCGCCTAAATGTACCCTGAGGGTTTTCAAGGAAGGAGTGACTGTTGTCAGTACAGAAAGAATTCAGACTGTGATCTTGAGTTACTCAGGCTTACCAATACAGTACCAAAGAGATGTTTTCCACTTCAAATCTGAAAGAGACCGTGAGTACAGGTCTGAGTGACTGAAAATGAAAACAATACGAAAGGGAACTCGCAACATAACAAAGACCGACTTTCTGGAAGAAAACCTGAAGGCTATCGAGCTTGAAGTTCAAGTCATTTTTTATTCATGTCCCGAGATTGGTTCAATCCAGAGCTAGCACTCATCCGATTTGCGTCCGGAACGTGATGTTGAGGATGAACCTATAGAGAACCAATTCAGACGGACGTGGGAATTCAGAGAAGTTGTACGAATACAGATTGAATAGCAGTTTTACAACATACAGTCTCAGGATAGTCATAATCCCTCAGCGACAGACTAGAGAATCGAATGAAAATCGTCATCAGCAGCATTAGCGTTTACAGTAGAATTCCATGGACACGACACGACACAACTCGAAGGGTCCCAGATCCGACAACCCGCAACACGCGGGGCTCAAGCGCGTTGACCCAACGTGCCTCGCGCCTCAAGGCACTCTGAGCGCCCGGTGCCATAAACGCCAATGCTCATGTAACTCAAAAGCAATGAATGAAACCGTCGTGAACGTCCGTCCGTTTCCACTTTATTAATATATGACCATAAACCAACATATGAAAGGTTTTCGAATTATTGGCGCTCACCTCGGGTTGTGTACTGTAGAAGGTGGACGAGTTCACGCATCATCAGTTGGATATTACGCCATCGCCAACAGGTTGTGCTACCCAGCCACCGACCCGGACACCTGCAGTGTACTCACCTGTAACAAGAAATCCACATTTGGACTAAACAAAGCCTCCATGACATGAATGCTGTAGCTCCGTTGTGTCAAGTAACTACCCAAGCCATCGGTGGAGGTGGAGGATATGGCCACCGTTGGAGTTGTGATCTGATAACGGTCAACTCATCTACAGTGACGCCTTGCTGAAATAACGTGAAGTTGCTCTGCAATCCAAGATCACGACTTGTGCCACTCACAGGAAAGTTGAGAATCAAATTTGTTTAAGCAAACCTTCCGACATAGCAAAGATTGGTGTCGTTCGACTGGTCACTTACTGATGAGCCGGACCATCATGACACAGCCGGACAACGCCACGCTAATTTTGTAACCAGACCTTTCGGTCAAGATGTTATACGTGACTCCGTTAAAGTCGAGGATTCCGGGGATAGCAAACGTATGCTGTGCCCTCGTAATCCCAATCAGGAGACCGTCATTGTCGATAATTTCAACAGCATCATTGGAAACTATGAAGGGTCAGCGGGTCAGATTAACCAGCGGATTGGCTTGCGCATTCCGTACGGCAATGCCTTTGTGAAAGCTACAGTGAAGCACTAAAGAGACAGGCTTGATCGAGCACTTTATACTAGTAAACCGTGGTAAAGTCGACGGGCAAGTGTCAAGACTTGAATCAGTAGAGCAATTAAGAAACGTGCTATCCGCCTCCCTCGCACGCTTGGGCATACTTCAGGGCGGAAGAACTCGCGGACTCACCTGCAACTTGGTTGAGCATTATATACATAGTAGACCCTGGCAAATTCGATGGGTCGGCGGCTACGGGACTTGGAATAGGATCGTTATTTGATAGAGAAGATGGGATCATCGTGTCAACCTCACTGAAAAAGTTCTTCTCACCTTTGATTAGGAATGACTGCACAGAGATGAGAATCGAACAAAGACTGCACCGGTAACAGCATATCAAAAATTATGTAGGGTTCCAGCATCGAGCCTGCAGTCTGAACCACACGAACGATAATTCCGCACCTCACCAGATAGTATACACACAGACGGCATGCGCTTGAGAGACCCGAGCATCCATGGAAGAGAGATAAGGATGGATCGAAATCCCAACACTGACGCAAGTCACCTGCCAGATGTGTCGAATTTCTCGAAGCCTCGCAGCTATTGACGTAGGTACATAGTCAACAATTTCTAGAATGATCAGTAGTACGGAGCTCAGCACTTACGTCTTGCCATCTGGAGTTGTGGTAAAGTGGAAAGCTGGCAGTGCCAAACAAGTTATCATCTGGTACAGTATTACATAATCGGTAACTGGGTCGTGGCGTTGTGGTTGTCCTCCTCGACAGCATATCGATATGTCTGATTCATTCGCTGACCTCTGGGCGTCCTCAGCTCCGACAAAACCGAACGAACCACCAAAAAAATTAGGCTCGGCAATACCAGCAGCTTCTTATCCTCGAAGACCACAACAGGATGCCTTTTCAATTCTTTCTGCATCTCAACCAGCCAGTAGAACTCCCGTAGCAAACCCTCAACCAACCGATCGAAATACCAGACAAGCTCAACCGAATGTACGCGGAGGAGATGCCTTTAGCTCTCTGTTTGCCTCCTCTTTGGATGGATCTGGTCGCGCGCAGGATCGGACCAACATGACCATTGCTGAGCAAGCTGCCCTTGCAGCACAGCGCCAGAAAGCAGCACAGACCAGCAGCATACCCACAACATCGAACGCGCATACTTCACCTTCGTTATGGGCTGGAATTGATTCACTCGCACGACCCACCTCTGCCAGTCCGCGTCCTGTGCAGCCGGAACGGGACGACTTTAATTTCGGGTTCGATACTATACCCGCTTCCAAGCCGGCTCCACGGCCCACTTCCTCTGCAAATAATGGCTCTATAGGAAACGACGATTGGGGTATTTCTGAGTTCTCCTCACCAGCCCAGTCCAAATCTCGATCGACCGCACCGCAAGTAAAGTCCGCTTCAGGGTCCCTTTGGGATCTTGACGATTTTGCGTCTTCAGAGAATCAAAAGCCTCGATCTCAACCCCTTTCTCGTTCAATAACAGGTACACCTGGAGATTTTGACTTTGGCGATCGCGAGGATGGACTGCTCGACGACAACTTAGACTCTGACCCCGAGGATACCTTCGGAATCCGGGAAACTTCCGCTCGGAGTGCACAACCCGACGATGATATACTGGGTGATCTGGGAAGGCCTGTGGTGCGTCGCACTTGTCCATTAGGTATCTATCATTAAACTCATGACGTGTGTACGTGCTATGCTTGTTCCGATTACAGTCCCACTCATCATCATCCAACCCACCGTCATCGACACGTACCCCTGCTCACCCACCACCACGCCCATCGGCATCTCCACCTCCTCATATCACAGGACAGCTTGTTGAGATGGGTTTCTCGCCCATCGACGCACGCGCTGCACTGGCCAATACTATGAACGAGAACGGTTTCGACGTACAGACTGCCGCAGAATTGTTGCTCTCCCAGGCGAGTGGAGGAGGATCTGGGCGACCCTCGCCTCGTCCCCAAGAGCGAGAGAGGCCTAGAGACGCGGAGCAGAACAGAGACAGAGACGGTGACAGAGACAGAGATAGGGATAGAGATAGAGATCGACCGACGCGTCGACCCCCGCCCAGCCGTGTTGACCCTCAAGCAAGACCATCCCCCACTCCTTCTCAGTCTGCCTCACAGTCCCAACCTCAGATGGATATCACTGCAGAAAAGCTACTTTCCCAGGCGAGCGAAATCGGTCGCGGGATGTTCAGCAAGGCCAATGCGCTCTGGAAGGAAGGGAAAGAGAGAGCTGTAAAGATGTACGAGGAACGCGCTGCTACTGTTGTAGCTGTCAACACTAGTGGTGGCTCAACCTCAGATGGTAGACCGCGGTGGATGCGAGATCAAGAAGGTTCGGATACCCGGGACGGTGTGCGGCAATGGTCTAAAGGGACTGATGGCCGTGGGGTAGACGATGGTGGGTTCAGGGACGATGATGACAACGCAAGACCGAGAGAACGCAGGGAGAGACAACGTCCTCCCCCTTCGCGTCGATCTCAGACCCAGTCACGCCCATCACCTCAGCCAGAATCACGTCTGGAACATGAGGTCGATCTCTTTGGTGCGGATGCTCCACCAGTTGCCTACCAGTCACCTTTCCGCCGGGGCAAGCCCAAATCACAGGTCCCTCCAGCCACAACGCCGTCAGTGTTCTCTTCTGCTCCATCTACGCAACCGTCTTCGGTTTCTCGCTCGGCACCACGGCCAATCACTCTCACGACGACTATCTCTTACTCTGCTCTCGCTTCTTCGACGTCACATAAGTCTGCAGGCACGGATGCGTTCAAACGTGGCGACTTCCCTGCAGCTCTAGCTTCATATATGCGCGCCATGTCCGCACTTCCACCCCAACATGTTCTTCGTGTACCTCTCTTGACCAATACCGCGCTTGTAAGATCCAAGGTAGGCGAGCTTCGAGAGTCTATAAAGGATTGCGAAGAAGCCGTTACCGTCGTCCGACGATTTGTGAGTGGTGGGGGCGGGGATGAGCAAGAGACAGCAGAGAATGCGTTCGGAATATCTAACTCGGAATTCGACGCGACGACCCCCATTGATGTGGGGAGTGGTAAAGTGAACGTGTCTGTCCAAGGCAGTGGATCGTCATCCATTAACGGCGATCTCCCCACTGTTGTTGATCTCGTCGAGGGACTCGCCAAAGCGTTCAGGAGACGCGCAGAAGCTCTTGAAGGACTTGAGAAATGGGAGACAGCGAGGAGTGCGTGGGAGATACTTGTTGGAGCAGAATGGGCGGGCGCGAGCGTGAAAGGAGAAGCGTTGCGTGGTGTGGGAAGGTGTCGGCGGATGGTCGAGGGGCCTACGAGGGGTGATGCTAGCGCTTCAGCGACAAGCTCTTCTCAACCTGTCCTATCCCGTCCTCGTCCCCGTCCCCGGCCTACGGCTCCTATTACATCTTCGTCTACCATCCCCAAATCTTCTTCCGCCGTTAATGCCCTCCGCGAGACAGAAAATGCACAGCAAAAGGAGGACGCTGAAAGACTTGCGTGTAAGGATTCGGTGGACGCACGATTGACGGCGTGGAAAGGCGGACGAGAGGGTAACATTCGAGCGCTATTGACATCTCTCGATAGTGTGCTGTGGCCTGAACTTAACTGGCGACGGATCGGGCTCGCAGAGGTCGTCGGCAAGGGTCAAGTCAAAGGGGCTTACATGCGTGCGATTGCGAAGGTACATCCGGATAAGGTGAGCGGTGCGGCGTGTTTCTGAGGGAGCGTTAGCTGACCTCACACTTATAGTTGAATGCGGACAACACGACGGTGGAACAGAGGATGATTGCGAATGGGGTGTTTGGAGCGTTGAATGAGGCTTGGAATGTGTTCCAGGAGCAGCAGCAGTGAGTTGGGAAGGGAAATCTATAGATGCTTGAATTACCTTGATTTACATGGTGTGCCACTATCGCGGTATAGAATAGTAATTTTTCGTCGCGTTCCTCGGATTGCTCTGGTAGCATGATCATCACTTCTCGTCATCTGCTCAATCACTGGTCTTTGTCAGTTGGTTGATCGGACTCCCAGGCGCGTCAGATAGTTTACGCCCCTCCATCAAGAGGCCTAGGTGGCAGAACGGCACGACGATCCCAACTGACTCAGCTCGTGTTCCATGTTCAAGTGGCGTTTTCTCCGACCAAGTAAGTTCAGGTACCGGCATTCCAGTGGTCAGCGATTCACTTCCAGGTGCCCGTGCCCACGCACTCGAGTCATAACACTCACATCATCGGGTTGCTGCCGAACGAAGGACAATGTATATTTTGAGCTAGGGGCAAGTATTTAAGCCCCTCCATCTCTCTGAGGGACTGGAACAGGAACAGGAACAACTTCAAGTTCCCCCGAGGCGTTCCTCCACACACTACAACTAACCCAACTGCTGATATGCCCACCCAGAAAGCACTCTGGCTCAATAAACTCGGTCAGGAACTCGTTCTTGCCGGGAACGAGATCCCTGAACCGGGTCCGGGCGATGTTCTCGTAAAAAATCATGCCGTCTCTCTTAACCCTATGGATTGGATATTCCCGAAGCACGGATTCTTTTTGATCAAAGAATTTCCGTTGGTCATCGGAGAAGAGGGGGCTGGAATCGTCGAAAAAGTCGGTGACGGTGTGACGAATCTGGCTGTTGGTGATAATGTCTAAGGATATCCTCCTCGCCTGCATGTTTTCACTAATTGCCTCCTTCACTTATATGTAGCTATTATGCTACCAAGTTCAATTTCCAGAGCAAGTTTGCAGCGTATCAAGAGTACACGCTCATCTCTGCTGATGTCGCTGGAAAGTTGCCCGATAATCTTACTTTTGAGCAGGGTGCTTCGATATGCGTTGGCGTATACCCATTTGTAGTGGCAACTTACCTTCCCGAACCCCATGGATTTGGATTTACTGCGCCTTATGAGAGTGAAGGCGGCGTTGGGAAATATGCTGATCAACCTATACTCATTGTTGGAGGTGCTTCTTCCCTCGGTCAATATGGTACGTCGGAGCTGTGATCGACTGGGACTCAACTTACGATGATAACGCTCTTGCTGTTCACTTCCACTTTTATAGCTATTCAACTCGCGAGGCTTTCTGGGTTCTCACCTATCATCACGACTGCATCCCTCCACAATGTAGAATACCTTCACTCCCTCGGTGCCACACACGTCCTCGATCGGCGTCTTCCTTCAGACGAGGTCAAGAACCGTATCTCTGAACTTTCTACTGCACCCCTCCTCTACGCATTCGACGCTATCTCCACCGAAGTGACCAAGCAAACCGCATACGACGCGCTCTCCCCCGGCGGAAAACTTACCAAGGTCACCAATGTAGGTACGATCAAGGAAGACCCATCGAGTGGAAAGAAAGTGCTTCATGCATGGGGATCGTTCGAGGTACCTACCCCCGGTGTACGTGAGTTTGGCCAGCGATTCATGGTGGAACTGTCAAAGTGGCTTGCAGAGGGAAAGATCAAGCCGAACGTGGTGGAGGTACTTCCTGGCGGGTTGAATGGGATTAAGGCTGGATTGGATAGACTCGAGAAAGGCGAAGTCAGCGCGAGGAAGCTGATTGTGCGTCCACAAGAGACGGAATATTGATTACTATGTAATTCATAGCAGGGCGATACATCTGTCTTCAAGGTTAAAACGAAAAATATATTAGCATTCCATGTCGCTTGTGCAACCATACTTCTCAAATGAGTTCAAACTATACATTCTTATCGATATCCTGTTTCTGTCCTTTGACTGCCTCACCGTCGCACACAGAGTAATAACATGAGACAGGAGATCGACAACAAAACGCTCAACAACCTATCTTTGAAAGACAGCAGATAGCCAGAGATAGAAAAGTGAGAGGTATGATCCACAATCAACAATTTTTTGAAAGCAAGAGAGATCGCCGATTGAACAACCTTTGCAAACTGGGAATATGCAACGAACCGACTCTCTCTTCAGAAAACTTTCAATGCCTCAGCATGAATATCCCTTGGAACATTGTTTCCGAGACCCTGAACAATGATCTCGTGCTCGGCGGCAACGCGCTTGTAAGTCCCATCTACCTGTTTGAGAAGAAGTAGCGCGTTGAATGATTGGCCGGGGCGAGCGATCAAGTGCAGCGCTCGAGTGTGCGTGTCCAACGGTGCGGATGGTGACTCCTCTACCAGCGACACACGAACGATCTCTGAACCAAGGTCTACATCGCTGCTTGAGCGCGAGCGTGAGTCGGGGTTAGAGCATGCATCCATATCTGAGTCTGATTCGGACTCATCATCCAACGCGTCATGTGCTTCTGGACCGCATAGTCGACGGATCCACGGGTGCACGAACACAAGTCTCCGAGGCTTATCCAATGGAAGATCGTCGTCCGAGGCGAACTCGATGTCACCCAGTGAAGTTACGTTGGCGCGATAGTTATTCGCCTGATCCTTGGTCAGAGTCCTAACTCGGAACACGAGGCAGGGAACAAGCAGACGACGATTCCTGAAGCGCATTGGTTTCAGACGGATAACGCGGTCGTATATCACGGTAGCATCATGAGTGTCGGGTGAAAAGATGGTCCTGAGTTCGGTCACGCGCGATTCCAATTCGGCTTGGGAAAGTGTCGGAGGAACATATGTCGTTTGACGGTAGACGACAGGGGAGGCGGGAAGACAGCTATTGTACGCAGAAGAGCGACCGGTCCAGGACAGAAGGGTGACATCTCTGGTACGCGTCACCGTCTCCTCGAGGACACGACAGTATCCGGCCTCCTTCTCATCTTCCGGTAAAAGATCAACCCTCTCGAGTAATGCCTCGCCAAATTCTTTGATGTCCTCGGGGTTCAATGTTTCACATAAACGTTTCCAGGCAATAGCCTCTAGATCATCGAAAGACCAGCCAAATATAAGAGAGATCGTCTTCAGCTGTGGGCTTCCACGAGGTGGGGCTGCTTGAAATGATCGTATTGCATGTTTATATTCGCCTTGCTTCATGTAGATGTTGGCAAGAATCTGGGATAACATTCAGCAGGGGTTTACACGGTCAGACGGTTATGCACAACACACACCTGAGAGCAGTAACTTCTCGTCACCTCATTTGAGTCAGCGATTAAACTATGTATTCGACGTATGGCATCTTCATGCTTTCCCCATACGAATGTCAGGATAGACTTGATGCTCAAGAGCAACATGTTTGCTCGATGATCGCAGTGACTAAACGCTGAATCGAATTCCAGTAATCCAAGGTCTCCTTCGCCACCCCCGACTAGTGCCAGGGCCTTGGCAACATAACCTACGGGCGATGCTTTGACCTGGAGGGACATGTTCGCATCTCCCAGTGCCGTGGCCCATTGTTTCAAACGCGACCGTATCAACGAGCGATTTGCAAGTTCATGCTGCGTGGAGTTAGGCCGCTCAATCTCTTCCGATAATATTACCTCCGTTTGCTTGGCATCACCCTGCACTCATGCCTTCAGTGCTGAAGAGCTCACTACCATGAGTGGAAAATGGGTTACGCTGACAGGTGGTAATAGCTGACGAAGAGAGGGTTGTCAGATTTAATGCCATGTATAAATCTGGGGAAGTAACAAAAGAGGCAGGGATTATTTCACTCAGCAGGTGAAGTGTTATTTTATTGCCATTGCTGCATGCGATACACCCTTCTTTGAGAGAGAGGGCTATGCAGTGAACAAAGCCAGAGTGTGCGAGGATGCGACCGATCTGCTTGTATGAAACGACATCCCAGAAGGAAGTAGAGTCACCCGCGCAATATGCGATAAACCTTCCGGTGCTCACAACATACCCTCCGGAGCTGGGTTGATGTACGGACCAACCTGAACATGCAGACCAGGATGTATCAAGGCAAGTTATTCCGTGAGACTGCAAAAACTTGTTGTCCACCTGGGGACCAGCCTAAAGGAGTCACAAGTGGTTCGCTCCGGACGCTAACAGGGATATCGAAGACCTCCTCCCCGGATTCCACATCATATATGCGGACGGAGTCGTATACGAAAGTGGCAGTGGCACCGGACGGAGAGAATTTGAGACCAAAGACGGTACCGTCGTGCACAAAGGGAGGCATTACTTCAGTACCAGTGTTAATGCTGAAAATTCGGACCTTCGATTGGTCGGATCCATCGGCGACCCTGGTCGAGTCCACATCCACTGCCTGGTCAGATTGACTGGGATATCCAAGGCCTTTTGGGGAGTACTCGCATCCCAGACCATCGCATCCATTACCTTCTCAATCTCCAGTTACTATCCACCGTGCATCTTTGAGACAGCAATGGTCAGCACCTCTCCAACTGCTGTCATCCCGGGTGGCCCAACTTGTTGACCGTTTTCGATATTCCATCGACGAATCACACCTGCTTCATCGGCGGCAACGGCGTGTTTTCCGTCTGGCGTAAAGGCGCCTGAACACATCTTTTTTCCATCTGTCGTGTCAATTTCTTTCACCATCGTCACCATCGACACGATTTCACTGCACTAGTATTCTTGCACCGAAGCCCAGTAAGTAGTACCGGTCGCTAACAGGACGTGCTGAACGTGTATCGATTCACACGGATCCTCTGGTGTAACCGTAAGTCCCTGAAAGAGTCGTAGTAAAGTCACACGAAAGGTAATCATGCCAATAGACAAAGTTGCTGTAAGTCCCTTGATTTCTATCGTGTTAGAAACAATCCCTGACTCTCTTTACCACATTCTCCCCTTTTGACTCATCCCCATGTCAGACACTACTAGTAAGTATGTCTGCTGCGCTCCTCGCTTCGAGCAACTATGCCAACCACCTGATCATACATCTCCCTTTCAATACCACCGACCTGCAAACTCAAACATAACATTCCACGTTTCATGATCCCCAAGCGCTCAACGAGCGACAGGATATTTTTAACAAAGACAGTGCCAGTGCCGTACAATCCGCCCCTGTTCGATCAGTGTCCTTCAATTTGTAAATCCTTCGCGTCGGTACGCCAACCTCCCCCCCTCAAAAGTTTAGAGAGTCCGTCAAGCGATTTTGTAACGTCCCTCGTCTGTTTTCTACATCATGATGATTGCCGCACTCCGCCTAACTCGGTCCCTCGTTCAATTGACCAATGACATACTGCGCTAGTGACTACTTATAGATCAATGAGTCAAAGATCCCTTCACTGATCCATCAAGCGATCAATGGATCATGATTGACCTCATGGGGCGCCGATCGCACCGTTTCAGAGTTCCTCAACTGGCAGTCTTTACCGAGACACTTAGATCCCTCTTGTACCCACGAGCGTCGGAATGTCACAACATACAGGCAGACAGCAGGCAACAACCTTAAAACCATACAAAAAGTACCTTGCGCCCCCCCGCACAATTCAATTACAATAGCGATGACAGCTCAGATGTTCCATGCCAACCCATCGTCTCACTGGCATGTTTCCAACTCGAAACTTCTCAAACCGGTGACCGGGTGCCGATACTAGTTTGGGGGTTGTAAGCCTGAGGTCTGGAGTCGGACTGGGACAGATGTCAAACTCGTTGAAGAGATCAAGCCCAAGCTCGCTCGCACATATATATCACACTGCAAAACGTCAGGCTTCGACGCCAACAATCTATTACGTCCGCACTATAAAGCGACAACAACAGTAACATCAAAGTCAGCGAAAGACCGATGCGTATATCCCTCCCACTGTTGACGACTTTAAGTGCGTCGTCCCATATCGACGACTTGGATGGAGAGACGCGGTGCATGACGCCGAGGCGTTAAGTGATTTGTCCTCCGCTCTCCTCCGAGGCTAACGAAGTGCATCAACGTTAACCCCAACACTCATTACGCCACCGATCAATATCAATAAGTATCAATATATCTCGGAAATTTCTAATCTCCCTCATGGTGTTTACAATCTCCCCTACGTGTAGGTGAGAACTCATCCGTAAATATGATATGGGTCGGTACTTACTAGTAATAGCGTCTTTCACTGATACTTCTCACTAGCTATAGGCCGCGGAAGTTTTCAATATTCAATACTCGATGTCCACCACAGCCTGCATCATGTAAGGAAATACACTTGATCACATTCATCAATAATTATGAAAACCTTCTTTCAATAACATTCACTTATGCTACACCCGGTCCGAGGAAATCAACACCAACGAGAGACGTAGCACGAGAGATGGACAACCGAAACGAGTGATGGCTAACCACAAGGTCAAGTACATACAGAAAAAAAGAACACCACCTCGACAGCATGACCCAACGCAGCGTTTTCCTCTTGTGCAAGACCCCCCCTCCCTCCTCTCAAAGAGCGTTGATAAACTGCACTTTTCCTTTTCTAGGCTGAGCCGGAGGAGGGGGAGGAAGTTCTTCATTAGACTGGCTAGAATATTCTACAGTTCGATCGACGGTTTGTGCGACGAGGATCTATATCCCGCGAGTTCGTTCAGTTCGCTTCGTGATAGCTGTCGCGAGTTAGACTTACCTTGGTTGCTTCCCCTTGCGACTGTAATCCACATCCAAATCAATCGTTCTTTCAGCATGCAAATGCGCAACCTCAACTCACCCTACGGTTGGTGGCGAACTGAGGGAGAGATATGGACATGGAAGGACCCCATCGTTGTTGGTTTTCGAGTGCTTTTCGTGCATTTAATGTGTGGTGTGTTGAGGCATGTATGAGACAGGAATCTGAGTTGCAACTTACGTTGCGAGCAGGGAGTTGGCGTACACTGGATGGATTGTCAATTTACCCGTCATGTATTGAGATACGTCTCACTTACGCTTGCACAGTAGGAAATGTGCCCCTTGGAAAATGAGGTTATCGGGCATCGCCTGCCACTGGACCAAGCATCAGTAATAAACCAGAGATAACCTCATTCGATCGCAACTTACACAGACCATTGTCACGATCGTCCAGGCACTACAACATTTTTCAAGTTTAACAAGGAAACCAAACAATCGAAGACACTTACGCCGTTAACGAGTTGGTCTCAAGTGTGTATCGAATCACCGAACTGACGACACGATCCAACCTAGCACACGGAGCATCGTCAACGAGATCTACCAATCATTTCAACAACCTTACCGTGAAGACGTTCGTCCATGACTGCTATCCTGTAGACTATATATCGAATATATCAAGAATCCTGCGATGAGGACATCTTCGACACACGAAAATGCGAGACCGACAGTGAACAGCCACTGATACACGAACAGTGCAGTCAGAACTGAGTTCCAAAGAGTTACGGGGTGCTCACGCGAAGAGACACCATGAATATGTTCAGATTCGGAAGACGTATCCTGGCACCCTAAATCAACATCAAAGGTTCGCAATCGAGTTTGAAAATCGCGTACATTTCTGCGCTGGTCACTAATAATTCCATCCGAAAAAAAATACATTCTTTTAATAATGACGGAAAGTTCATAATAGCCATACATACCTGTCGCGGCGCCTGCCAAAGATCATTCAAAATCTCAATCTCTAGCAGTGAAGCGGTATGAAAACACTGACAGAGACGACATACAGCCAACGTTGTCTTTGAAAGCATTCATGATACGAAATTTCCAAGTTCAACAAGACGTGCTCATGATGATTGATGTAACACGCCAATCGCGACCGCTCACTAAGAAAAAGGTGAACCCTGTGTGACTGTAAGCTAGATGAGCTTGGCACTTACGTCGATGTATGCGGTACGTAAAGAAACTAAAAGGGGTCTATCAGTCAAGGAACGACGCACGAGGATAAGAACTCGATACCAATGCACGATAGATGTAACAATACCCTATGGTGTTCCAATCAGACCTTTCTTACATTTTGATCACGATGAAAGTCACACTCACCGTGAGAAGTACACTGAGCTGTAATAAATACGGTGAGCACGACGATCGCCGATGAGGAAGAGGAACTCTCACTGCCAAAGGACTAAAGGTAGTCAGTCAATCAATGACACGATAAGGTCAGAGGAAACGCACACTGGTATTAATTCCATCTCACTGTAATTTCCGAACCCCACGATCATATATCTCCATAAAGATGCATATATTGTGATATTATGTGACTGATCGAGCACCCTGATTTGAAGGCAAGCGTTTCGGCTGAGCAGATACGAAACGGGGTGACGTAACATACCATATTACGCCAACCTTTCGGTTGGCGACTCATCAACGTTGACATGTCGCGGATAGGAATAGAACTTGAACTCACAACGACTTTAACTCTGAGCAAATCTTGTGGGAAAAGCTTCATGTAGAGCAAACACTGCAGCGCGAGGGCACCAGATAGACTGCAGGTTTCAGAATAACCCCGTCGAAGGGTGGATCATACGATTGAATCAAGGAGCGAGAAACGATGAGGCCAAGATACTCACTATGTTGCAACGAGCGCGCCGATGAAAATTGCCCCATACGTCTGTGCTACCCTCGAGTAATCCTCCATGACCCGGATCGTTTCTCGTCGCTCTCCGTGAGCTGAGTTGAGGATAAAGAGAATAGTGTTCAGCAGTGGATGAAAAGAGGAATCATAACGTTTGGGAGTGCACTTTGCTCGACCTAATATATTCTTTGCACAACGTTGCGCGAGCCTAAAAGGGATATTAAAGACATGTTATGATAGATGCGGAGGTAATACTACTGATTTTTTAAGTTCCTGGGTCTGAACATTAACATTCAATTCAATTCAAAGGAGAGGTGTGTATGAGAAACCAACACAGCGTTATATGACAGGGTTACTCCCTGTTTTGCCGCTTTCCCGGTTCCAGGCTCTACAATTTCTGTGTAACATAGCTACAATATTAATAGGGGTAAGCTCCACTCTCAAAGCCTAAAGAGGTTGACAGCGCTTACTATCGGCATAGTCTTGATCGCCCATTACTCTTAAGCTTCAAATACAGAGACAAACACAAAGTCGCGATCCCTCCGAACAGTGGTTCCTTGTGGTAGCTCTCGCGCAATTGATTCCGAATTTCACGGGGCCAATAGACATTGGACTGCAATCCTCGTTGCTGTGTGTGAGGTAACAGCAAACAGCGGCGGCGATTGTGGTCAGTACGGTTGCCCATCTGAGAAGTCAGCCATGCGCCTTTAGCCCCGAGGACATAGCTACCCGACAATCAGATATGAATCCTACGTACCGGGGTGAAGCAATGAATTCGTAATGTTTCAGTAAGCACTGTTCAAGTTTACCTGTACGGGACCCGTAGCGTCCCGCGCTGTCCGGGAGCCGATTGATACTGAGTTCGAGAACGTGTGCTGAGTTACGACCTGACTATCATCCTGACGACACTGGCAGAAAACGAACGGTACGCCACTGGTCTCACTTACATATGGTCCAACTCAAGAGCCTGCCCTGAGTCTGCATGGAGGCACTGAGACAGTCGTCATAACGTCACACACATCGTGTCCGGACCAAGCGGACTGGCAGAGAATAGGACAGAGACCTTGTCTAATCTCTTCCTGTTCAACAACAGGCCCAATAGCTGGGAACACACCTTTCGTGACTTGGTGCAGAGAGCCCGAAATTCGATGAACCACTTGGAAAAGTAGACTGCCTTTGTTATAGGTGGAGATATGGGATGCACCGATAAGATTCATCTCTTGCTTGTGGTTCATTGCATTTGCTCCAAGTGGCGTGCCGAGTATTAGTTTCAGGCACCAATCTTCAGATGTGGCGGGCAGATGAGTCATCTAAGCTATAGACAGCTCGATCGATCACGGATTGACACTTTCTGTAGGAACATCCCTGTATACAGGTGCTTTAGTACACTTGGCGTTGTCAATGAGAACGAGGTTAGGGTAGAGCAGGACCTCATAACTGTCAGCATCATCAACTCAGCTTCTTCCTGAAGTCCAGCCCATAATTTCCTTCCCGCGTCCCTTCCCTTTAACAGTCACATTCGCATCGTCCCTTGCAGAAATACTAGTCACGTCGTCGTCCGCGGCCCCGTCTCCGCCAGCATAACCACTCGCCTCAAGTATACCGACCAACCGTCTGATCATTTCGCCCTGTACCTCTACCGCACTCCGCAGCTCTGATATTTGTCGACTCAGTTCGGTTTGATTCTGAGCGAGCTTGCGGTTACTCAGGTCACGCTCGTGGTGTGTATCCGGGCCGATCTGGTCAAGCTCTATATCCCCTTCGTGGTCATCGCTCGGTGTCTGTCGTGTCACGGTCACGGATATGTCATTAGGATATGACGGTTCAAACGTTCATCGCTGGGATAGAGAATCAGGCAGGAGGGCTCACCTCGAGGATTGTCATTTGTTTCCAAACTATACTGAACTCTCGGCCGAGCACGAAACTGGGAAGTGCGATGAGGAGCAAGCCGAATGCGAGAAGTGGAACCGTGATCAAACGACCCAGTGTGGATCGCGGGGTGATTTCACCATACCCGACCGTCGTGATCGCTTTTTTTTTTCAAAATAAAGGTTCAGGAAACCAGATGGGACACCCAAAGGGGACCGAGGACTTACTGACAAAGACAAACCTAAAGACCCAGCGACATTAAGCACTGTGTCGACAGGCTCAGAGAAAGCATACTTACCACGCGGCTGCAGGTATGGACTGTGTTCAATCATCAGTTTAACGGAAACGCAAAGTCAACCGGCCTTACATTGAATTGGGACGGATCACCGTCGGTGTTGATAAATGTCTCAAGTGTATCGTCCCAAGTTCCCCGCTCGGCAAAATATCTGGAGAATTAACTCAGAATAGGACAAGAGTGCATAAACGAAATGCATGGATTGACATATAATAGGGTGCTGAATATGGTGACTAACATCGCAACGAAGAAACTGAGTGCGAGAAGCGCATGATGGGACCGCCGAATAGAGAGATACATGACCTCGATCGTCCTTGAATGGTAGATATGATGTGATCCATAGGTCTGGCGTTCAGAAAGGATTGATGGCGCTTACATCAGGATCATACTACTGTATTTGAATGGTCGGAAGACCCGCAGGAGACGAAACATCCGAAGGATAGAAAACCGGAACAAGACGGATGTGTCTTGCTGCAGCAATATTTCGATATAATATGGTAAGATAGCCAATACATCTATTACTCCATAGAACGAAAACATCCATTTAACGAGCGTTATCCATGACGAACTCCACGCGAACAGACGTGCACAGTATTCAACTGTGAATAACAGCACGAGACTGGTTTCCATGCCGAACCACACACGGGGAGAGATGGTGTGAAAACTTGGAACGGTCTCTAAAACCGTTACGATAGCGGAGAATACGATGAGAGAGGTAGACACAAGATGGATGAGGAAAGCGGAAGAAGAGGAAGTAGGTTGCTCGAGGAGATCGAATGCGGCGCGTTTTCGGGGGGACTTTATTGAATCTGGAGGTTCGCCGAAAGGTAAGGAGTTAGGAAATATGTCTTCTACATCTTGAGGAGAGCGTGACCGAGGTTCTTCAGTTAGAAACCGAGCGGCTGTTGGTGTTCGTACATTCGAGAGTGGCAGCGACTCGGACATGCGCAGTAAATCCTTGTACCTAAGACAACACAAGCAAGACACGAACGAAAGATTCAGCAGAGAATTTGTAGGAGTACCGTTGACTTACTTACTACCGATATCCCGATGGGTTAGTAGAAGGTAATTGCATGGACTGAACAGCCACAGACATACGTTGCAGAGACCTTCTTTATTAGGATGTTTTTTCCCATAAGCTTTTCTCCAGTACGAGCCGTTCACTGCTAGGGGTGGGTGGGCACTGCTAGTGGGGGTATGCAGTCTTTCTCTTTTAAGGACCCATTGCTTGTTAATTCTATTTGATCCCTCCTCCAGCCCTTCCATGTACATTAGCATGCCGCGTTTTGGGAGCGCGAGACTCGTCTTTGATTTGCTTGCACTTTCAGTCTCGGCATCTCTGCGTTGTCCGAGTTCGTTACTGAGTTCCTTATACTCTTCCTTGCCAAACTCAATCACCACCCCGACCCATCGGCCGCAATGGCGCGCATTGTCGACCATGGTGCATTCTCGTAACGAGCTTTTTGACTACACGTCGGGGCGGTGGATGTAAGTAAGTCTCTTGCATGCCGTTCTATCGTATATATGTCTAAACCGGTATCTAACCCGCTCAGTTTCAACGAAGCCCTGCGAAAGCTAGAGCGCAGACGTGTCTTTAACGTCAATGGGTTACGTCGATTTGCAGCGCACGTAGTTCATCGGAGTCCCGAGGATATCATCGACTTTGTAAAACTCGCCGAGGGCGGGTTTAACCGTACCTTCCTCATTATCATGCGCGATGACTTCCAAATGGTCGTACGTATCCCGTACCCCGTTACCGTTCCCAAAGACTTCGCTGTCGCCAGTGAAGTGGCCACTATGGATCTTCTCCGTTCCTCTGGGCTGCCTATACCCGAGGTATATGGGTACTCGCCTGCACCAGACAATGAAGCAAAGACTGAGTATATCTTCATGGAATATATTCGTGGCCCCAAATTAAGCGATGTCTGGTCGGACCTGAACAGGAAATCATTTCAGTCATACGCAAACTTGTTCACCTCGAATCGAAGCTGATGTCGATCGCTTTCCCGGCTGGTGGGAACCTATGCTATACACAGGACCTGGAGAAGATGACCGGGGGGCCTGGGATCCCCTAGAAGACGGACGTTTCTGTGTCGGTCCAGATACAAGACTGCCTTTTTGGTGTCCTGGAACTATGAGAGTCTCACGGTTAAATACGTCTAAACCAACGCTTTCGTAGCAAGTTGAATCGTCTCGCTTGCGATTTTTGGTATGGCAGGAGATCACAGCTCAACATAGATCGGGGACCGTGTACATCGCTCTTTTCCCTTTTTTTACTTCCTGAGACACATTGATAATTATAGATGAAAGCCCTGAAGAGGCACTTGTAAGAGGAGCTTGCAAGGAACTGGCTTTTCTGAAGCAGTTCGGTCAACCTTTGGTGCCGTTCCAGCCCCTAAGGAGGGAAGGTTACCAGTACCAGGAGCAGCCGCAGTCAGATCACATCGAGAACCTGGAGCGCTATCTCCTCGTCGCGTCGTCACTCGTACCCAGGAACCCAGCGCTCTGCCATTTCCGTATCCGCCATCCCGATCACCAGTAGAGCAATGTCATTGTTTCGAGGTCACCCGGCTCTAGCTGCTGGCAAATCACCGGCCTCTCAGACTGGCAACACGCCTCGATCCTGCCCTTGTTTCTCCTTGCCGGTGTACCCGAACGTCTCCAGAACTATGGTGATCCTATATCTCAATACATGATACTGCCTTCATTACCAGCGGATTTTGACGACTTGGAAGAACCAGAGCAGAACAAAACCAAGGAACTCTACTTTCGTCGCCTTATCCATTACCATTACGTCAACAACACGGAGGAGTTGAACGAGCGCCATTACATGGCACTCGCGGACCCCGTGGGCATGTTCCGCCGTCGCCTTTTCTACTACGCCAGTGACCCATGGGAAGGCGAGACTCTCGGACTGAAAGTGGCGCTGATAGAAGCAACGTAGAAGTGGAAGATACTTACGGGAGGAGATGCACCGTGTCCGCTCACGTTCGACACCGAGGACGTGCGCGAGACGATGAAGCTGGATGCAGTACAGCAGGGAGCGGACGAGACTCTGGAGGCGATCCGGAATATGGTTGGTTTCGGACCGGAGGGCTGGGTGACCTGTGGACACTATGAAAAGGCCATGGCGTGCGGCAGGCAGCTGAAGCATGATGCGTTGGTCACGACCGAGTCGGTGGAGGCACGGGATGAGTTCATGGGACACTGGCTCTTGGACGACATGGACGAGGAGAAATATAAGTGATGAATCGGTGTTGTCTCTACAAGGATCGAATCCATCTGACTTGTGTCCAAACCATCTGGCGAGTTGCTGGCCAGAGGACAAGTCTTTGACATAGAACAGGAGCTCGCCGACCACTGAGCTCTTTCCAGAAGACGATTCCTGGTAACTCGTGTACGCCGCTAGCGTCGGAAGAGAGCATCGTACCGTGTCTTGCTGCAGTAATATTTTGATAGAGAATCGATGAAGAAAGCAACGCATAAAACATCCATTCAACGAGCGTTATCCACGACGAACTTCACGTGCGAACAGACTCGACTGTGAATAGTAGCAGCATGAGACTGGTTTCCGTTCTGGTGGAACTGAGCAGGTACTACAGACTTACGTCGCAGAGACCATCTTTATTAGGATATTGTTTCCCATCTGCTTAGACACCTTCACCTTCTGTCTTCCCACTTCCTTCAAGTTCACCGTGCTTTCTCGAAGAGTTTCCTTCTTCCAAAACTCACTGTTTTCTGTCTTGGAAAGCAAATTGGAATTGGCTATTGGATCTCGGAAGTTTGATGTATGAGACTCCAGAACACCTATCATGGTAGGCCACATGCCACAGGAACCCTTGGACCAGACCGTGTTCCAAACACACAGCAACTGCAGAGCGCCTCTTATTTCTTATCAGCACATCCATCATCGATTCAGTCTCCAGTGGCTCTGAGAAGACGACACATAGACTCTTCGCTCACAACCCTTGTTAGACAGTCTACCCCCCATCCTTTTATAATGGATGACACACCTCCGCAGTCTGAGGTGACTACGCGAAGCTATCAGCAGGAGATGCTGGACGCTAGTTTGGCAGAGAATATCATTATCGCGCAGGACACCGGCTCTGGCAAAACCCATATTGCAGTCCTTCGAATGAAGATCGAGTACGATCGTGAGCCACACAAGGTATCGTGGTTCATTGCCCCGACTGTAGCCCTCTGCGAACAACAACACTATGTGATTCAAAAGGCCTTAGGGTCTGTCGGGCTTATTCATGGTGGACTCGAGCCGAAACAATGGAAGGATCCCAATCTGTGGAAGGATGTACTCAGGAAAAACCGTGTCATAGTCTCTACGCCTCAAGTCCTGCTGGATGCCCTCAGTCATGGTTACATCAATCTCGGTCTCGAGATCGGTCTGCTC
This sequence comes from Chalciporus sphaerocephalus, assembly GCA_038094055.1. Classification (NCBI taxonomy): domain Eukaryota; kingdom Fungi; phylum Basidiomycota; class Agaricomycetes; order Boletales; family Boletaceae; genus Chalciporus; species Chalciporus sphaerocephalus. Next base: position 199,605 of record JBBPTH010000026.1, on the reverse strand, counting down.
ATATTTGATGAAGCTCACCATGCCAATGACGATCATCCCATGAATTGCATCATGCGCAACTTCTACTTTAGCCTTCCCACCAGACAGTCCACCAGACCTACCATGCATGGGTCTGTCAGAGAGGAAAGACCTTTCATTCTAGGCCTCACCGCCAGTCCCATGTTCGGTGGTAATGCCGCTATGGCGTTTAGAACCCTGGAAATGAATCTTGATTGTGTGATCCGAAGTCCTAGGCAACACCGCGGCGAGCTCGAAGCATATGTTCATCGGCCTGTGTTCAAACACGTCGTTTATGACCCTCCGCCGTCCTATAAGACGTGCATTTTCGCTTCAGTGAATTGCCAGGCGCTCCAGAGAGTGGCGGATTCGATGGATATTAACCAGGATCCTTATGTCCTCTCTCTGCGCCATAGCCTGGCAAAGATGCCTCCTGGACCCGACAGAATGCGCCTCGACCAAAAGCTCTCCAAGACGATTCAGAAGTGTAGTTCATACACGCACAAGGGTATAAAGGACCTTCTGAGTACCGCTCACGCCATCTGTTACGATGTCGGTTTTTGGGCCGCTGATTGGTATATCCAACGCGTCGTTGAGCAAGCCCTTCGAAGTGCTTCTCCGTATAGCGAAATCACGACAGCGTGGCAAGCTAAGGAGAAAGAATACCTTGTCAAGCATCTCAAGCAAATCGACATTATACCTGTATCGTACGATTCTTATTCCATTGAGCAAGGTATTTCAGACAAGGTCCGCGTCTTGATTCGCACGTTGGAAGAGGAGAAAGAACGTTCAGAGTCCTATAACGAGCCATACAGCGGACTCGTTTTCGTGACAAGGAGGGACGCGGTATTGGCGTTGTCTACGGTCCTGGAGCATCACCCTCGAACGAGCAGCTTCAGAATAGGATCTCTTCTCGGTTCCTCCGAGAGCTCCTATCGCACCGCTTTCCTTGATATCACCCGAAAGATTCTCCGCCAACCCCAGGCTGAAACGCTGGAAGACTTTCGGTCTGGCGAAAAAGACCTCATCGTCGCCACCGCTGTTGCAGAAGAAGGTTTGGATATACAGGCATGCGGTAACGTCATCAGGTGGGACGTCCCGAATGACATGGCTAGTTGGACGCAAAGCCGAGGCCGGGCAAGGAGGAAACGTAGCTCCTTCGTGCTCATGTTTGAAGCTGGCGGAGTAGATGATGCCCGCATTGGACAGTTTCAGCGATTGGAGAGGGAGATGGTTGCACAATATAACACTGATAGACAGGCTGTCAGGGTTCCGCTACGACCTCCACCACCTACGGACATCGATGACCTCTTTGAGCCATGCGAGTTCAGAGTCGAGTCGACGGGAGCACTACTTACTCTCCAGGCAGCGATCTCTCACTTGAATCATTTCTGTTCTGTCCTTCCAAACTCTAGGCATGCGAACCATACTGCGCTCTATGACATCGATCCTCCTGATATGCCTGAGGGCTGGCACGCCCTTGGTGCTGCTTCCCAGGCAATCCCGGCTTCTTCGGGCCCTTTCGGTTGTACCTTGACCTTGCCTAAAGTCCTAACGTCCGAGCTTCGCGTCTACACGGTACCTAGAAAATACCCCTCGAAGCGTTCAGCATACCAACACGTCGCGTTCAATGCGTATCTTGCCCTCTACAGGGCTGGACTCCTAAACGACCATCTATTGCCCTTGACCAGTGTCATCGAGCCTCATTTAGAAGACGATGTGAAAGCGATGTTAGCGGACATTGAGAAGCGTGATGGCACCGCTTCTGTCACGAGCCAACTGAACCCGTGGTTACCGTCAAGTGGCGAGGAGACTTGGTGGTCTACCGAGATCGCTGTTGAGGGTCTTCCCTCCCTCACGTTGTTCACGCGCATCGAGATACCTGTGCTTGCAGATCACGAGTTACCGACTTTATACCACCCGTTGAAGGGTAAGCTTGGGGTCAAGGTCATTCCTGGAGCGGCCAGAACCTTGTCCGAGGGCGACTTGAAACGAATTCAAGAAACTACTCGGAGATTGTTCTGGTGTCTATATGGCTCGCGTCTTCAGTGGCCTCGCCTCGACTTCGCATACCTCTTTACTATCGATGCGGACCCAGATGCCACAACTTGGGATCCGAGACGGTCCTGGAGAATACAGCAAGAGGAAAACACTGACTCGGAGCGTGTCCTTCTCGCCAATGTAGACCATTACGTTTCCGAGAACGGTTACAGCACCGACTTCACTTGGGTACGTGACGGTCGATCTTTCGGAAAACTCTTCAAATTCGTTGGTTGGATTCACGAGAAGCTCACGGAGGAGGAGGAAGCAGAGATCCTCGCTCGTCCGACGTACTCCCGACTCGAAAACGTCCAATTGACGTACCCACTTCTCGTCGTCGAACCTCTTCCACAGAGATCCAACTTCTTGCTCCCGCTTCCCGTTTCCAAAGCGAACCCTAAAACTATCCTCCTTTTACCCAAGCATTCTTACTTCCAGCTTCTCACACCCTCGGAATGTGAATATGCGCAGATTATGCCGTCGATCCTTCGTCATCTCGAGACTACTATGATTGTGAGGTCCCTACGAAGTACTTTCTTCCACCGCGCTCCTTTCGCGCATATACCCTCGTCATTCCTTACGACTGCGGTAACGGCTCCGGTAGCCGAAGATCAAACCAATTACCAACGTTTGGAGACCCTTGGTGATGCTGTTCTCAAGTTCATCGTCGCTGTCAACCTCATGGCTACTTATCCTTTGTGGCCTGAGGGATACTTGACTCGACGAAAAGACCACGCTGTCGCAAACTCCCGTCTTGCGAAAGAGGCTATCAAGCGGTGTCTTTTCCGGTGGATCATCCGTACACGTTTCTCACCTAAGCGATTCAAACCTGTTTACCTCACCGCCGCCGAAGAATCCACTGTTGCTGGTGACGAACCTGTCGATGAGACTAACGACGAGCCTGTAGTTGGAGGGAAGAAGACACGCCAAAAGGTCGAGGAGCTATCGACGAAGATGTTGGCGGATGTCGTGGAGTCGCTTATCGGTGCTGCATACCTTCACGGAGGGTTCGAACTTGGGGTCAAGTGTGCCCAGCTTTTCAGCTTGGGACTTGAATGGAATACGTTGCCCAAGTGCGTTGAGATGTCACTGTCTCGGGTAGAACATACGAACGAAGTGTCGACGCAGTTGGTCTACGTGGAGCGAATGTTGGGATACACGTTCAAGCGAAAGCTTTTGCTCGTCGAATCGCTCACGCATGCGAGCTATCAGTACGACGACCGGACGGTTTCGTACGAGCGAATGGAGTTCCTCGGAGATGCGTTGTTGGACATGGTTGTTGCTGATTTCCTCTACAATTACCCAGAGAAGGAGTACACACCACATGACATTCACATCCGGAAGTCGTCCGTCGTCAACACGCATTTCCTCGCTTACATCTGTCTTCGTCTCTCTCTCGAGATTGACGCGAGCATGCCAGGACCTGGTCCTCGTGGCCAGATTATTGTCACTCCGAACACAAATACCATCCGACTCTTCCAATGTCTCCAGCACTCGAGTCCCATTATCCTCGAAGACCAGAAGCTCACATTCTCGCGGTTCGAAAAGGTTAAAGACGAGGTTGACGAAGCGTTGGCGAATGGAGGGATGTTCCCGTGGGCTGCGCTCACGCGATTACAGGCACCAAAAGTGTTTAGTGACATGATCGAGAGTCTCATTGGCGCTATCTATCTCGACTCGGAAGGGAACATGGAGACAGTGAGAGAGCTTCTGCGTTCTCTGGGTATCTTGACTCATCTGGAACGGTTCATCCGTGATGACGTTGATGTCCTGCACCCGTTGTCGAGGTTGTCTATTTGGGCTTCTCGTCGACAGACACAGCTCGAGTATGACTTCAAGGATGAGATGGGACAGGTGGTGTGTACGATTAGCGTGGAGGGGATGGAGCCTGTGAGTGCGAGCGCGCAGAAGAGGGGGCATGCGAGTCAGGAAGAGGCCAAGTTTGCTGCAGCGGAGAAAGCGATATCGGCGTGGGCGGTGAATCAAACTAATCAAGTTCGACGTGGCAGATTGTAAAATAGCAATGATATCCAAGTATAAGTTCGACCCGGTGTCGTGAGAGGAGTTACAGGTTTGGACGTGAACTTTGTAACTTTTCAACTTCATGTTATCCTTCAAGTTGCGGACATCATGCATTGTCTCCCGACTTACTACCTTTCGACGAAGCTTCCGATGCCGACCGAATTTCATGCCCGTCGGTTTTGTTGATATTCCGCTGACCGTCGAGATATCTTGTAGTAGTTACCTGGTTTCGCACCAATCAGCGCTCTACTATGGATTCTTATTCTTTAGGGAAGAGAACATGAGCCCATGTGATCGACTGATAATGAAATCGATAGCAGATTCGAGCGTTCCTGGGCTACTACTGCATATCATCCCTTGATCTCTTCCTCTGGTGCAGGTGGAAACAATGAGTGAGTACGACAATCTCGCTCGACTTGTAATAATTTGGTCGCCTGTTAACGTCTCTTCAAGGCAATTCAGCTCCAAAATCAATCGAAATTCCCTCTGGGAAGGACATGCCTTTACATTTGCAGAGGATGGAAAGCATATCCTTGGCGCGGAGTACGGAGGGCAAGTTCGTCGATGGAGAATTGAAGATGGACTTCAAGTTGACGCGGAGCCAGCCGTGACAGCCCAACCTCGCCATCCGGCTTTTCTACCCAGCACCATTGTTTCAAAGGGTGGACGATGCTTAGAAGTCGGCTGCCAACAAAACAAGGTCTTAGTGTTGAACGCCGACACACGCGAAGTGGTGGTGGAATCGACAGACCTTCAAAAGAAGAAGATGAACGCAGTGGACATGTCGAGCGATTTGGAGAAGATTGCCATTGGGTGTGATGACTTGACCACATCTATCTTCAGTGCCACCACCGGTAGGCGTCTGGTCGGCCCATTGCGCCATGCGTTGGGCATTCTCCCCAAACGACGAGCTACTTGCTGTTATGTCTTCTGGCTTGGATTCACATCATGCATCGATTTCAATCGTCATATATGATTCTAACAATGGCAGAGAGCTGACCTGCTTCACCATGAACCGTATATTGGTCTGGGGGTCTCCTAGAAGTTGTCCGACTGCATCGATGGCATGGTCGACCGATGGCCAGGAAATCTTCGTCGTGTCAGACGGTCGGATCTCCTGCTTCAATATCCCAGAGCCCAGTTTCACGTCAACTTCATGGTCTGTTCCACACGACGATGGCGAGTCTTATGACTATAGCTGTCAACCTGCACCGTCTATCATATCCGGGAGATGGTTCTTGGTGTGTTTTTCAATGACTGTCGTTCTGGGATAGTTTTTCGCCACAGCGGATTGGTCCATTGATTCGCTGCTGTCCCTCAACCAATGGGTCCCAGCGCATCGCTCTGTCTCCTGATGAGCGTTATCTGTTGTGCTTTACCTCCGGCCAGAACCCCCGTGTCTATGATATCGGTTATATCGGGCCCGATATCTCTTTCATCGATGCAAGTGCTAAATCACTGACTGAGTGGAGAGCTGCTGATGGTTTTCACTGACGAAACGGTGCTATCTTTCTCGAAGTATGTCCTGCGGATCTAAATTCCTCGTATTCAAGCTTCCCCTCATGCGGGTCAGTGAAGTAGCGATCAAGTCATGGCCACAAGGCGACGTGACAGATACTCACGAAACCCTTTCGGACGAGGCTTTGAAGTACAAGGCGACGTGACAGATACTCACGAAACCCTTTCGGACGAGGCTTTGAAGTATCTGCTTCCCAGGCATCATACGTATGCGAATCGTGCTATTATACGTTCACATCTCCGACAATGGAACGAGGCAAGCGATGACGCCAACAAAGTAATTATATCAGATGTATTACGAACTCGTCAGCTCGTTTACTTGAGTGTTGGTCTAGTCCCTTCAGATCAAATCCACACCCATAGGATACATTGCGTTATCGCTTGCGTATATTGGACAAAGGGATAAGGAGCTTGGATTACAACAATTCGATTTCGCGTTTCGCGACTGTGACACGAATGATAATAGGTTTCTCTTGCTCATCAGAGTACGTGGTCTACAGGTTTGACTAGTCACTCTAAACATTTCTGCTTAGTCCGTCCTTGTATTCATATCTGGAAAACGTGAAGACAAACAAGACTGAAATGATTCCACTTCAGATTTTGGGCTATATGTACTTGAAGAAGGGGAGTACGAGCCTGCAGTGAAAACGCTCGAGCACGCGCAAACCCTATGCGCCTCATACACGAGTCAACACCTCTTGGTGATTTCACTTATATCGGGATGGAATTTGGACGTATTATTGCTAAGAGCTCGTCAGCGGTTGTGCGAAACCCTGTTTTCTGCCAGACGCACGCCAGAGGCCGCGGGCGTTATTCTGCGAGGACAAAGACCTTATTCTTGAGGAAACCGTGGCACGTTCTGGAGAAGTCAACATGTTGGCCTGGACCGGGACATCTTCCAAATTGAACACTTGTCTCCAAATTCAGTGTCCTCGTACCACAAGACGCCATACATACCCCCTGCGATACTACAGGAGAAGTTATCGGAGGTCGATGCAAGGGTAATCTACGACCGCGTCACTCGCTTCCTACCCCCACGCTTCGCTCATTTTCGGTTGCATCTTCCATGCATCGTGTTCCCCATCAGGAGTCTTACTCACGAGACCAATGGAGCATATCAACTCAATGGTGGTCTTGGGGATGTGACAATCCATACGACGGAACCACTCCCGCTGACAGAGCCACGCAAACTTGTCTTCGTACATCCATGGCTTCGTGGCCTCCATGGTGTTGATGGGGTTGCCTGGGAAAACGATACCAAGTTCGAGACAGACGTTAGTGGGGGCTGTGGTACTAACGCGGGCGGTATATCGAGATGCTTCCGGCCTCGTTGGCACAGGAGGCGCCATCGGATCCACCGGACGCGTATACTCGTGCATTGGAACTCATCGTCAGACTGGTTCAACCTTTCAGTGCATTATTGCTCCTCAAGCAGGCGGACGGAGCCTACAAACGCGTCGATGCTAATGCGGAAATAATGGTAGTCGTGTCTGGTACTGACTCTGGCATTGTGAAGGACCTTCGTGCCTCCGGGAGGTACTGGAGATATTGTGACGTGTTCGTATGAATTTTTCCAAGTTTTTTATGCCCTTTGGATCGATGTTTTGATAGCCTCATTAGATTGGTGTTCAACCTACTCATCCAACTTTGCGTATTCCACCTTTCCAATCTTTGCCTGAAATTCGGTAGTATGAAGTGTTACAATGAGTCTCGGTTAGCACCCGAAGCGGCCTTATACAAAGCCCCAAATACGTAGAACCAGCGTCGTGGGAACGGATCATGTTAGTCGAGGTCAGAAGGAGAGCACTTACTAGTAGTCGTACTCCCTTACTATTATCTGAGAACCCATCGCACATATTACGCTTCGACCACTCATTTACGAACAAAACATGGGTGCGTACATGTGATCAGAGAGGGGACGTTTGAGACCAAGGTACAATGCCGCTGGCAGAAATCACAGTTCATACCGAAATACGGACGATGGACTGCATGTGATTGGTGGAGGCATCGGAAGAACCATTTGTCGATGGAATATTCAAAGCGGTGTGGAAGTGGGACAGCCGGTGAAAGCGAATGGAGCAATCTATTCCCTCGCGGTATCCAAGGATTGGCGGTGGATTGCTTCCGGAGATGCCAGGGATAGAGTCATCGTTTGGAATGCAATCACTTATGAGAAAGTGAGGGAGATTGAAACACACAGCGTTAACGCTGGTGTGTGGGCAGTGGATATCTCGAGCGACGTGACCAGAATTGCCTCGGGAGGAGGCCCCACGGACAAGACTGTTAGCATCTTCGAAATCACATCTGGCGTCTGCCTAGTTGGTCCTTTGTGTCATGGCAATACCGTAGTTGGGGTCAAGTTCTCGCCTGACGGAAGTCGAATTGCAACTGCGACCTGTGATGGCCCCGTCTACATCTACGATTGCACTCTAAAAGCAAGCTATTCGATATTGCAACGGACGTCAAAGACTACACTGATAAACCACTTGCATGGTCTCCGGATGGCCAGTAGCTCTTTGTTGCCTCGTCAGGGAAAATCTCCTACTTCAATATATCAACCATGTCTCGTGGAGAATGGTCGACGCAGAACTCTGATGTTGGCGAATTCGTGTGCCTTCTAACCACGAATAATTCCTCATATGTTCTTCGGGCCCCTCAGTTTCGTTATGGAACTTCAACTCGCATGATCGGATCGGTCGTCTGATCGAGCATCCAGCAGAAATATCCAGCATTGCCGTATCACCCAATGAAAAGTACCTCGCATGCGCGTATGACAGTACTATCGCAGTTCATATTTCGAGTAGTTGTTTTCTGGAAAACTATACGGGAGAATTCGTACGTGGCCATTCCCTAGTACCATCTTTTATTTCTGACGATCTTCACGAATCCTTTCTTTAGTCGTCTGAGACTCAGACGATTCCTCTCATGTATCTGAATGACGCAGTACGGCGATCGTGGCTACGAAATGAGCTGACAGATAGATCCAGAAGAGATTTTGTCGGATGAGATATCCCAGTCCAAGGGACACAGCCCATACGCACTTGCGAATCGCGCGCTACCTAATTGTCGTGATTCATACCTTTCAGGTTGGTATGAGGGACTTCTTCTCGTGAGATCAGCTCCAAGTTCTGAAGAGACGGAGTCACGCGGTAATTAAGTTGTGAGTCGTGGTCTGTAGTAATTACCGTACTTCCCCACATAAGTGCTTCCATTTGATCTGGAGCCTGAGGCCTCAGTTTCCATGGATCTTTGAGTGTGAGCTGGTCCAGATCATCTCTGCATCAAAAAGTAATATCTCGGTGTGATTCACGGTCCGCAGAACCTCAGTACTGATCTTCCAGGGATCCATTCCGTTCTGGAGAATCAGGACCCGCAAGACACCTTGGTAGAGTCGGTGTGAAGCTCTGATACGACTTGGGCAGCAGGTTGGCTTCTGGCAATTCCGATACACAGTTGATGTTGGTCACCGCCCAGTTCAGGTTCGCTACATGAAGCGGGGCAGTCGTTCCATTAGAAACGTACACACGAGAGCTACAGCCTGCTAACTGCCTACATTGGGCAACCGTTGAGCGCGTTTTTGCTCTGTGTCGCTGCCAGTGCTGATTCTATCAGTGAGATTATCATTCTGGGGTTGAGGAGACTACGTGAGAGATTCAGAAATCTTTAGGTTGTTTCTTCAGCCGTAGGTTTCTAGTGTTCTGCCACCCAATGACGACGCGTGCTTGGCCGACTGACATGAACTATATTCCCAAATGTCTGCATGCTAGTAGTTTCGGCGCTGGTATCAGACAAATCTTTGTGTATCATCATCAAGCGCACGAGCCTTGAAAGCGTCCGAATTGCAGCGGCGTAACTCTTCCAATATTTCGAAGATTCACAGTTCTGGATAAATTGATATGCCTTGATCGAGGCTGCGATTCTAGGTACGAGCATGTCCATAGGAAGACAGCCAATTGACAAGCTGTCTATGACTTTCTAGACTTTGTGAATGATCCCACCGAATTGTTACTGCGGGGTGTTGGGCGTAAGTTGCTTATTTACGGACCATATATGAGACTTAGGAGCAGGAACGATTCACATGTGTGGTGTGAAAGATTGAGGGAAGCTTCCAATGCCAATGGTGAGTTCGTCGGAGACCTAATACCAGACCCTTCTCCACATACATTTCACATCAATGATGTGACACTCGAGCTTGCCGGTTGGGTATAGGGCGCCGAAAAATCCAGAAGGTGTTTGTTTCACGACAACGAGGCAACTATATCAATGATACACGATATATAGAAGGATAAGGTTTCATAGGAGGTGCCAGTTGCACAGCACTTCCTAACCCTCTTCAGGCGTAGCATCCGAGACACTGTTGTACATGTCATCGAACGCCTCAACGAGTAGCGAAAAATAAAAAATGGGTAAGTGCATACGATTGGAGAAAGTGAGGCTGCCGTTTTGACAGACGTTTGAGGTTCAGGTACTACAGAGATAATGGAAATTGAAATTACAGCTCGTCATGCTATATCTGCAGTCGCCTTTACGGTCGATGGTGTTGAAACTAGAGCAGACAACAGGAGGTGCAGGGGCAGAAGCCCCTGCTACCTCAGCTACACAGAGGAAGTAGCTTACTTACTTAGTTGTAGGGCTTAGTGTTCACTGATGTAGTAGCAGTAAAAGAGCTATTTAAACTCAGACGAACTGAGTATGAACTAAGTAGTGTACACGGATATGGTAAACTACTGTCTCACGTATAATCTATTATGAGAACATTCAACACTCCCCCATGCTTAATATCGCTAGTATATGCGAGCATAAGAAGAATGTACACTTATATAGCGCGCTGTCTAATTGGCGCTGTAGACATGTAGACCTAAAAGCTCTCTGAATTTTTCGAACTTGATAAATCCTAGATTCTTAGTAAAGATATCTGCAGGATTATCTTGTCCTTCTATGTAGAAGAGCTCGATCTCTTTGTCTTCAATCGCATCGCGAATAGAATGGTATCTAATGCGAATGTGACGATTCTTTTTCTGATTTACAGGGTTTTGTGCAGTGAAAATTGCACCCTGATTATCACCGCAAAGAGGAACGGGTTTCAATTTATATCCAAGTTCCAGCATCATTTGCTTTACGCCAATGATCTGATCTGTACAATTGGACAGTGAAATATATTCTGCTTCAGTAGAAGACTTCGCTGTAACCTTCTGAAGGTGCGAGTTCCACATGAAAGCAGCATTCGCTAGCTTCAGGAAATATCCTGTCTGCAAGTGTGAAGTCTCTGGATCAGCTCCCCAATCTGAGTCGGAAAAGCCGATTAGACCACCGTCTTTGCTACCATCGTATACTAGATTGTATTTACGAGTACCTTTAAGGTATCTCACGATGTAGTAGGCTTTATCTAGGTGCTCTTTGGACGGATTCGCAGATTGTCCTGCAAGTTGAGTAACTGCATACGCGATGTCCGGGCGAGTGCCTAGCATTATGTATAGAAGGGATCCAATAACGACCTGAAAACGCGTCCGTAATTCAGTGTCTACAGGATCTGTATTCCTGTTTGGATAATATCCCTGTGGTAGAGGTGTGCGCGCGGGCTTAGCATTTGTCATGCCACATCGCTCAATTACCTTGTCAAGGTAATCGCATTGATCTAAAAAGATCAAGCGTTTGGATATATCACGGTGAATCCTCATTCGAAGAAACTCGTTGGTTTCACCAAGATCACGACAATCCCATTTTTTCATAAATTTCGCTTTGAGTTGATCAACCTCAAGCTTATTGGGACCGCAAAAGAATGCGTCGTCAACATATACTATGGCATAAACTTTGCCATGTTTGAAGACATATACGCCGGCATCGGAATGTATTTTCTCGAAGCCTAAGTCCTTCATCGACGCCTTGAGCTCACGCCACCAGGTAATACCGGCCTGTTTGAGGCCATACAAGGCACGTTGGAGTCGGAGGACTTTGCCAGCCATTTCAGGTCCGGCAAACCCTTCTGGGATTTCCATGTAGATTTCTTCGTTTAAATGGCCATATAGATATGCAGATCGCACATCAAGACCTGATATATACCAGTCTTCGAGAGCGGCGAGTGCAAGCATCTGTCGCACAGTCTCAAATCGAACTACTGGAGAGAAAATCTCATCATAATCTATTCCTTCTCTTTGTTCGAAACCTCTGGCGACCAGTCTGGCACGTTTACGACCATCGGTTTTTACATCGAACACCCATCTACACCGGAGTACTTTATGGTTTCTGGGTCTATCGACTACTTGGTAAACTTTGCGTTCTTTAAGCATTTTTAGTTCTTGCATGCATGCTTCACACCAAAGCTTCTGTTCGTCAGAAGGAAGTTGCAGAAGGTCTTTATAAGACCATTCGCGATAATTAGGTGCTACTTCATCGCTGTTAAACGCGCGAGCACACAAGTAAAGAGTTAAACCTACTCCCCCTTCCCTGGTTAACCGTTCTATTTCTGATTCAGAATTTTCAGGTGAGGGAGCAGGTGAGGGAGGTAAACCACCGGGAATGTTTGGCTCATCCCTAGACGAAGAGGGCTGTTGGCCAGTCAATTCTTTCCATTTGGAAAGGCTTTCTATATCCTTGACAGTCTTAGTGGGGTGCTGTCTTTCGCCGTACACATTTCCAGGACGATTGGGCACGCGGCGTTCGCGTTGAGGACGTTCTATGCGTCCGGTCCTTTCGCTCTTGGGTGGTAGTGCAGGTGGTGCATTTTGAACAGGGATACGCCTTGGTGGTGTTACCGGTTCAGGTACTGGTTCATTCACTGGTTCAGGCTCTAGGCTAGAATCGCGAGAGGTAGATGGTGTATGCACCGTTGTGTCAGAATGCTCTGACTCTGGTGATACAGGGCGTTCTTTATTGGGAGCGAGAGGAACTGGAAATTCCTCATCATCGCTTGTAGGATGTTCATCCTTATCACCGTTGTGTGTTTGCCGTTTAGGCAGTGACACTACAGGGTGTGGTTTTGAATTAGGGCATTTCGGAAATAGATTCTCGTCGAACACTGCGTGAGTGGAAGTAAAGATTGAATTGTTATTTCGCAAAAACAACATATTGACTTCATTGGTGGGAGATACACCAAGGTATATCATTAATTGCGATTTCGGCTGAAGTTTTCCACCACGTATTTCTTTGGGAATGTGCACATAGGCACCACATCCGAATACTCTGACGTGTTCTAATGATGGCTTGTGGCCAGTTAAGATCTCATGCGGTGTCTTCCAGTTTAGTCTCCTGTTAGGGAGGCGATTGTGGAGGTATTTAGCTTGTTGAACCGCGAATTCCCAAAATGACGGGGGTAAGCAAGCGTGAAGACGCATCGCTTGGGCTTTGTCCATGAGTGTCCTGATGTGCCTTTCTGCTCTGCTGTTTTGCTGGTGAGCATAGGGTGCTGATTGATGAATCTCAATGCCTTCATTTCGAAGCATCTCGTCGAAAGCATGGGATTTGTATTCCCCCCCGGCATCGGACATCCAGCCTTTGATTTGGCTGTTCCATTGGGTATGGACATATTTAATGAATTGTCTTGTAGCGGTCAATGCGTCATTTTTATTTCACAGAGACTTAATCCAAGACATCGAAGAATAATCATCGTAAAATATAATGATATACTTCTTTTTATAGTATGATTCCACCTCGTATGACTTAAGATCTGAATGAATCAGTTCAAACACCTTAGAGGCGCGTCGTTCCGTTGATGGAAAAGGTCTATTAGGTTGTTTGCCTAGTTGACAACCAGGACAAACATTTTCTTCCGCAGGTACATTAACCGCAGGGAAATCTTTCAAATGTTTTTGGGCGTGTTTAATTACTTCTTTAGAAGCATGCCCGAGTCTTTGATGTATCAAATCATAATCCGTCGTGTATAGCGAGGCGATCTGATTGTGCTTGGGATGTATGATGTATGCGCGCATCATGTACATTGTCGATCCAGGATGAGTATGGAATTGAAGAATTGGTAGTTTCTTCTGACGATGACATATGTCAAAGTATATTCCGTGTGACCTGACATACATGTTTTTGTCCTTGAGAATGGTGCCCAATGATACTAACTTCACACCTGAGTTGGGCATATAGATTGTTGGAGACAATCGTACTATCGAGTTTTCTTTTTGAAGGTTTTTATACTCGATGACGACTGTGCCTTCTCCTAGAGCGTAGGTAGGACCAGCTGCAGTTCGCACAGGGCGAGGCTTGTCGTATTCCTTATACTCGGAGAAATCATTCAGATCGAACGTGAAGTGTGACGAGGCACCTGAATCAAGAATCCAGATGTCGTCTGGGTACTCAGTTTTTGAACTTAAACACTGTTCACAGTTTTTGGACTCGGTTTGGGACATAGAAAAGTTTTTATTCCAGTCGCTATCTAACGCACATGAAAGTATATACTCTACATACTCCTGTGAATAAGGAATTTGTGAGTTAGTGGTCAGATGCGAGGAACTAAAAACATACTCGTTGTCCATTTCGACATCGTCCTGGTTAAAATTGAAGTAACGATTTTCGAGCTTATTCAGCTCTTCATCGTCACTGATGGTGGGGTCATAGAATCGAGAAATGTACTCGTCTATGTCGTGGTCACCCAGAGAGACCGTGTCTTCATCTGGAGTGGAAGGAATATATTCTATTTCAACACCAAAGGTGTTGTTGCGACGGTGACGTGGTAGCTTTACCACGGGAGCAGAGATAGCGGATGATGTAGATGAAGAAGGGACAGGAGAAGGTGGCGGCGATACAACAATTTCATCTTCTTCGTCGGGCAACTCCTCGATGCTAGCGACCGGCGTTGAACAGTCTATACGCTCCATGAGGTGAGGGCGTTTAGCGGGCCGTTCATAAACTTCAGGTGTTGGATCAAATTGCTCGACCCGGTTCGCTACCTTATCAAGGCGGCGAAGGGTTTGAGGAGTGGGAGTACACCCAATCCTGTGAGCAAGGTTGATGGCCTTGAGCGTGTGCTTGAAGGCCGGAGGTCCGAAGTGTTGTACGCCAGATGTATGCGCGAGTTTTCGAGGGTCTTCGACGGGGCTAGAAAAAGACGTTGAGGGGGGGTCTATTGTGATAGCAGGTGTCCAAGAGGTGAATGCAAAGGATTCTTCCTGCGCGATATGCGCGTGAGTCTCTTTGCGTTGTCGATTCCTCTTGTTCTGCTTGGCCTTTCCTTCGGCCGACCTCCCTCCTCTCTTCTTTTCCTTGTTGGTGGTATCGTCTTGCGACGAGGCGGGTTGTTGACGCTGCTGTTGCTGAGAGAAACTGGGATCTTTCCCCTTGTTCTTCACGGCTGTCGTACGGTTGTTGATAACTGACGATCCAGTCCCTTGTGGTGTTCCAGCCTTCCGCGTGGTGACATGGTGTTGCCACGAAAGAGTGACATTTTCTTCGATCTCGGCTACACTAATCCCTAGCTCTCCAGGCTCCTCGTATGGTTGCGCCGTCATGGTGACTGTACCGTCAGTGGCGGTGGTGGCGACTTGACGGGTGCGTTTGAACAGTTTGGTGCAGTCACCAGACTTAGCGTTGATAAATTGTGTGAACGATGTCATATACGGGATTTTATATACTTTGGAAAGGAGCAGAAGGACTTGCGTTTGTTCTGCGATAGGGAATTGATAGTCTGCGAGTCGAGCAAATTTGTCGCGGATGGCTGAAAAGGTGGGCCCAGGGTGATTGTTGGCAGGGAAAGAAATGTCGTGTAGTTCATTGTAAACGGCGTGGACGGTAGCGAGGGATACCTTTGCGTATTCCGCCTCAACGCTGTCCCAAAGAAGTTTAGCGTTATCTATGTCTCTCCACCTATGTTGGAGAGCGTCGGTCATTTTCATTTTCATGATGCCGATGGCTTTCTCTGTGTTCTTCTCCCAATCGTCGTCCGCTAAGTCGTCCGACTTCTTTGTCACGTAGAAGCACTGGTTTGCTTGAAGGTACGTCTTGATCTTGGCGGACCATCGCTGATAGTTCGTTCCGTCAAGGGTGGGGACGGAACCGAAAGCAGAGGTAACATCTTTCGAGGTAGACATTTTGTTGATGATATAGAAGGTAATTTGGATCTGTAGGCAGACGCGTTAGTTTCGCAATTCAAATGAATTAGGATAAGTGAAACTAAATATTTCGCAGTCAGAGCCTGCTAGATCGAACTGGCATAGCGACCCCGTAAGGGTCTTATATCAATCGCAGTTAGGATTGCAAGTAGCAAATTCCTACGCGAGATTCGTTGTAACCATGGATTAAGAGCGACTTGGTCGCATCATGATCCAGGTTGATGCTTGTGATTCAGAGCGAGGCGTTAGCCAGTCGCATCATCATCTTAGCATATGATCAGTTTACTGCTAGGGTTTTTACACCGCTAGTGAAACACTCACTTACTCACCTGTAGCTTAGAGTGCTTTGCTAGAACAATTAGATAGTCAGGCTGCAGGAGAGCTTATGAGGAGAACTCCAGGGGAACAAGACTGAGGGGGACGCCCTTCAGACTCCTGGCTTATATACTATTGGTGTGTTTGTACCTATTTGGTATGAACCTTAAATACTAGCCAATAGCAAAAGTAGAGCGCACAGCAATGCGCAGTAGCTGAGTAAGAACAATAGAAAAGATGAGTAATGCTGAGTAATGCTGAGTAATGCTGAGTAATGCTGACTGCGGCGCAGCAGCCTTAGTAAGAAAAGGTAAGCAAGAATGAGTAAGCAAGAGTAAGCATATATGACTAAGCGGGAAGAGTAGTCCGTGTCACGTGACTAGGTCATGTGATCAGATCACGTGATCAGTCATGTGACTATTGTACAAGAAATTCGACTAAGTCCAAAATGAAACTGAAACGTAGTGAAGTAAGTAAAAGTGTAGAGGAAGAAAGGTAAGAACTGTACCATTTGTAACACTACCCCCTCTCTATGGATTGCATTCCAGGCAATCACGACCTTTCTTCATCAGATGTGAAGGTTGTATACAGCTACAAAGCTGCTGTTGGTCAGATCGTTGTCGTCATGAAGAGTGGCGTCGTCATTACCGTTTTCATTGTCCGCATTCTCTTCTGTATCCTCCCATCCGGTAGCTCCGGCCCATTCATTGATGTTATCAGCTTGAGCCTCAATTTGTTGACGAACTGGCTTGGTTCGTTCCATGAGGGCATCATGCTGTTCTTTTTCTCGGGCTCTGAAGTCACGGGAGTATACTTCGTAACTGTAACCTTCTTGTTCGATGAAATATTTGTCTGGCATCGTGATGCTGAAACCTTTGAACATGCTGCGACCATTAGTGTTGTCGCGCATTATTTCTAATGTTATCCCCTTGCCGTCCCGCACTGAGCCAACCACGTATAGCCCGGTCGCGAATGCGAAGAGCAAGGAGAAAATAGTCAGCAGGATAAGCATCCCGGTGACGAACAATGTGCCGTTCTCGATCAGAACGACACAGAGCGTGAAGATCGAGACCATATACGTGATCAGTAGACCAAAGTCTATCCATGACCACGGTACTGGTGCGAGAGGGGTCGGGTGGGCGGGGGTGTCAATATGGGGGGCGTTGGGGTCGTGGTTTAGGTATTCGTCAATGATAGCACGGGCGTGGAATTGGGTGTAGGCGTTGGTCCAAGAAGACATAGAGTGTATTGGAGGCTTGACGAGGTGAAGAGGCTGTTAGAGGCTTTCTAGGAGCAGTGCTCAACTAGTTTGTAGGAAGGGAGTGAATTGGGGTTTGGTCAGGCTAAAGCGGGTTCTTTTATAATGCTTCATGATGATTATATAAGCTGTCCTCCGCAGTCAATGCTGTGAAGTTTTCGTAAGGCTTGAACAGCTTTTGGAAATCAACCTGAGTCATGCGGAGTAAACGGGGAGCCGATGGATTCTTTTTATAGAATTCCTTTATTGCGTCCGGCGCATTAGTAAGATTTGATCGGGGTTCCCATGTTCTATCCGTGTCGTCGTATCCTTTCCAATGAACTAAGAATTCTAGCCGTTTTCCTCGTAATCTAGAGTCGACAATGTAGTCAACTTCGTATTCGTCATCTCTGTCTTCTGTGACGAGTACTGGACCTGGTTTGTCAGCCTTTTGCCCGGGTAGACGTTCTTTGTATGGTTTAACTTTCGCTATATTGAACACGTTGTGCACTTTCATGGTGCGTGGGAGTCGGAGTTCAATAGCGTTGCTTCCTTTGAAGCTAATGATTTCGTAAGGTCCTAACCATTTCTCCGTGAGCTTCTTTGAAGGTCGTGGGAGTTTTAGACCATCTGTGCTAAGCCAAACTTTGTCTCCTATTTTGTATTGTGGGGCTTCTGTTCTATGTTTATCTGCTTGCTTTTTCATGTGTTTTTGTGCTTTTTCTAGATTTTCTTTTGTTTCTTTGAGGGTTTGTTCTATTTCATCTGCGAGTTTAGCGGTGGCGGGAGCTTTAGCCGTGTGATTTTCTATTCCTATTTTTGGTTCGTATGTGCGTGTGACAGAAAAGGGAGTTTTCTGTGTGGAGGTTTGCCTTTTCGAGTTATATGAGAATTGCGCAATTGGCAACCATTCTGACCATTCGTGTTGTTTTTCTGCGGTGAATAGTCGGAGATATTGTTGTAGATCTCTATTCATGCGTTCCGTTTGTCCATCTGTTTGCGGATGCCGTGCGGTAGAGAGTTTAGGGGTGATGCCGAGACGTTTACATAAGTCTTTCATCACTTGGGACGCGAATTGCGGTCCTCGGTCCAATACTATTGTTTTAGGAAGTCCATGATGCTTCCATACGTGTGTGAGATACAGTCTAGCTGTTTGTAAGGCGTTGACAGATTTAGTGCAGGGGATGAATTCAACTTCTTTGGAGAATCGATCAACGACGACTAGAATGGAGTCGAATCCATTTGATTCTGGGAAATCTGTCATGAAGTCTGCACTGACGTGTTCCCATGGAAGATCCGGAATTTCCAGTGGTAACAGTTTTCCAGCGGGTGCAGTGTTGATGCCTTTGAAGCGTGCGCATCTATCGCAGCGTGAGACATAGTCTTTGACTAGCGTGGGCATTCCAGGCCAAGTATAGCTACGCTGTAGCAGTTCTAGGGTTCGGTCTATTCCTGGATGTCCGGCAACAGGAGTGTCATGATGTAAACGTATGATTTCCATGCGAAGATCCTGATCATTCGGCACGAAAATTCGGTTCTTCTTGTCATAGAGAAGTTCATCTTTCTCTGTACAGATGCCATGTTCCTTGCAAAGTTTGATGGCTTCTGATTCTAGAACTTTCCATGTTGCTTTCTTTATCTTTTCCAGAATGTCGTCACTATCAGTGGCTATGTGCACTGATGTGGCGGCTATTTGTTCTGGAGGTATGACTAAGACCTGCTTATTGTCATCTTCTATTCCTTTTGCGTGATCTTCTCTTCTAGAGAGAGCATCAGCTTTTCCCATTTGAGATCCGGCTTTGTGAATCCATTTGAAATTGAAACGAGAGAGGTACTGAGACCATCTGGCTTGGCGTCTGTTTAGATCTTGCCGTTGCATAAACCATTGAAGGTTCGCGTGATCGTTCCAAATTTCAAATTCCTGTTTTGCACCTTCTAGATAGTGTCTCCATTGTTCTAGACTTCGGATAACACTTAGCATCTCCTTGTCTGCAATTGGGTAGTTACGTTCTTCTGGTGACATGGAGTGGGAAGAGAATGCGACTGGGTGCCATTTGCCATCTTGTTCTATAGATAGAACAGCTCCAGTTGCAAAATTAGATGCATCGGTTTCTAGGCGGAACTTCTTATCATTGTCTGGGAAAGCGAGAATAGGAGCGGTAGTGAATTTCCTTTTTAGCGTGTCAAACGCTTCTTGTTGCGACTCTTTCCATGAGAAAGGGGTATCTTTCTTGGTGAGGTCATTTAACGGTCGTGCGACCTGCGCATAATCTTGGATAAAGCGGCGGTAGAAGTTGGCTAGTCCTAAGAAACTTCTAACTCCGCGGACTGTAGTGGGGGTTGGCCATTCGGTAATAGCCTTGACTTTGTCATCATCCATTTTGATGCCTTCGGGAGTTATTGTCATGCCAAGAAATTCAACTTCTTTGGTATGGAAGTGGCATTTTTCTGGTTTGATGAATAAGTCGTTCTCTTCTAGGCGTGCGAGAACTTTGAGAACCACTTTCTCATGTTCCTTTACGTCATCTGTCTTGGTAAAGATCATGATGTCGTCAATGTAGACAACTACGGTGTCTTCCATATCTGCGAATATTTCGTTCATCATGGTTTGGAATGTGGCGGGGGAATTATAGAGTCCAAAATACATGACCAATGGTTCGAAAGAACCTCGGTGACAGACGAAAGCGGCTTTCCATTCATCGCCTTCTTTGATACGGATGTTATTGTAACCCCATCTGAGATCCATCTTGGTAAATAGTTTAGTTCCTTTTAGCTTATCGACCAATTGGGATATCAGAGGTAATGGGTAATTGTTTTTCACCGTGTGTTCATTGAGGTATCTGTAATCCTGTACCATGCGCTTCTTTCCATCTTTCTTTGGTACGAAGAACACAGGAGAAGTCTGTGGGGATGTAGAACGGCGGATGTAACCCTTTTGGAGTTGGTCATCGATAAAGGCACTGACTTTTTCTTGTTCTTGTGGGGATAAGGGAATTAGTCGGCCTTTCTTCGGTACGAAGGTGTCTTTGAGATCTATTGCGTGATCCCATGGTTTACGTGTGGGCATACGCTCTGATTCTTTCTTCTTGAACAGGTGAATGAACTTGTGGTAGGCACGGGGGACAAGTTCTTCCGGAGTTTTCTCAGTTGGTTTATCCTTTTCAGGATTTTCCCGTTTGAGAGCGTATACATGATCAAATGCGACACGTTCTTGTTCTTCTATGTACCGTGAGAAGGAAGGCTTTGCCCTAAGGTTTTGACAAGTGCTTGGACAACGTGTCATGAGAACTCTGCCTTGTGACCAATCTATTTCTGGATTATGGTTCTTTAGCCATGTATATCCTAGAATAACCTGATTCTTTCCGAGATTGGTGATTTCAGCTGTGGTCTTCTCGCGATGACCTTGGTAATCTATGATTATCTCCGCATAGTGTGTGATGTCTCCGGCGGAGTTTCTAGATCCGTCGACATTGTACACTGGTAGGCGGTGACGAAGGGATAACAAGGGTAACTTGTGCCTTTCGGCCCAAGATTGGTCTATGAATATCGTGTTAGCACCTGAGTCCAGCAGGGCTTCTGCGGATATGAAACGTTTGCTATTAATGGGTGCTATGCTGATGGACAATGTGATATCTCTAGAATTGTTTCCACGAATACGAATCTGTTCTGGGATTTTGTTGTCTATTGTGTTAACGGAATTAAGCACCGGTTTCAAGTCCCGGCCGAGCTCACTTGAATGAGACCCCGTTAGACTATTGTTAGATTGATTCTTGTTGGGTTTCGCGATCTGGGCACCCAGTTCGTCTAGACCGCTTTGGCTTTTCCCTTTCCTTCTGGTTCTATCTCCAAGAAGGAGGCTTTCATCTCATCGAATTCTATTTCTGCTTCGTGAGGTTCTTCAGGGTCTGTGTTCAAGGTTCGAGCTTGGCGTGTGCTCTTTCCCTTGTAGTTTCTGCAATTGTTCTTGTGTTCACCTCGTGACCAACCACAGCTTCGGCAACGTGTGGAGGGTTTCTTGCAATCGCGTGCGAGGTGTGGACCAAGACAATTGAAACATTTGCCTCTTAGGGAAGGTCTATTTGCAGCACCAATATCCATGGGTGCGCCTTGACCTGGTTGTAAGCCGTATTCGGTAAATTTCGGATGGGGCGGTGAGCGTGAACTGGACGGGTATGATGAATTTCCGAAAGTAGAACGGAACGGGTTTCCGGTTGAGCGTTCTAGTTTCATCCGTTCATAAGTTCTGCCGATATCCACATAGTTACTCAGAAGCTCTTGTACAGTTTTAGCTTCTGTCATATTTAGACTCTGTTGTTGATAGATGCGGAAATCAACTGCTTTCTTTAGAATGTTTAAGCCATGCTCTTCGGAGATTCCCGATTCTCGGAAGAGAATGCTGAAGAGTTGCGAGAATGAGTGAATGTCCATAGATCCTTGTTTGAGAGATTCCAATTTCTTCAAACTTTCGTGTGCAAGCACATCTATTTGGAAAAATTCTTTGACTTTGGTTTCTAGCTCTGTTAGCGTCAACCATGCACGATCTCCTGGGATGATTGGGGGTGTTCCCGTGGGAATATTTTCGTTTCTTTCACATGCTTCCAATGTTAGGAGTGCAAATCTAGAGGCTTTTCCGTTCATCCGTGAGAGAATTGCCACGGTACGAAGCTGGTTGGTTTCCCAATGTTGTTGATTAGCCCATAACTTTATTCTTAGCCACCATAGGCGGAAAGATGGGCGGCTTCCATCCCAATAACCTGGATCGGCTATCTTCTTGGTTACATCTTTCTTCTTTTCGGTATTTGCCATTGATTGTTCCAAAGTTAGCGCGTTAAGCGCGTCAATGAGATCGCTGACGTCAGTTCCGTGAGACATGTTTGACTAGTTTTCTGATTGCGAGTCTGGAGTTTCGGCGGTAGGATTCCTTCTTTGGTAAGGAGGCGGTGCAGAGCGATCGGCGACTGAGATGCCGTAAACGGAAAATTGGTTTATGCGAGGGAAATTACGTGCAGAAGGGAAAATTGAAGGTTCTGACGATTCTGAGTCTTCTCTTTGTGAATGAGGAGGGGAAATTTGACTTTGATTAGGAGTAGGAGGCCTTATTTCTCTGGGGTAAGTTGGAGTTGGAGGCCTAACTCTAACTGGTATAACTTCTTCTTCTTCTTCTTCTTCTGACTCTGACTCTTGATTTAAGTCCTGGGGAGGAACCACTGGATGTATTTTGTATAGAGTATAAGTAATTTCACAAGATCCGTTGAGGTCTCCTAAGACTACTTGATGGCCTAAGACTAGGTAGGCCGCGATTGGGAGGAAGGAGAGGTACCAATAGCCTAACCCTAGTTGGTACGCGAGGCAAGCGAGAGCGAGAAGTATTACTCTTATAGGTAGGGTCCTTTCTACGTATCCTTCTTTTCTTTCTAACCTCTCTAGCCGGACTCCGTTCTGGTGGAATATTATCTCTCGATCCGCTAGCCTGAGAGAGAGATCCTTGGCCAGTAATCTGGTCTGGTGTTGCTCTGAGAAAATATCGAGATAACAGCCAACGGTCAGCTGGTGGAGTGTTGGGGGCGACGTGTTGGAAATAGTACCTTATAAAGTTGACTTTGGATTCAACTGAGAAAGGACGAATTGGTCTGAGATTCGCCCGTTGGAAACGTGGGCCTAGAGGTGCCCAATTGACTGATTCGGGGAGGAGAGGAAGGGGTTCTTGGATCGGGTTCTGCTCCCTATATTCTGGGAGATGATGCTCGGCTTCTAGATCGAGCGGGTTCTGGCGAGGGTTGATAAGTTTCGGCCTTGTATCTGGTAGTGGGAAGCTTACGAGGATGTTAAGGCGTCGTTGTAGCTCCTGTGGGTTGAACCTGTCGTAAGGTTCTACGTCGCTGACGGCGGGGCTTGGAGAACGGGAGAGTGGGGAATCGGGCTGTGGAATGACCGGGTGGTCGTTCGGGTCGATGTCGGGGAGTGCCGGTAAGATGAGTCTATTTGGTCCAATAGAGACTTGGACGGCGGGGCTGGGAGAACGAGATGGATAGAGGAGGTCTTCGATCTCGCTTAAAGTTGGGCTGTAGGCACGAGGAGGGGGGACGATAGGTACAAGGAGGCGAGCAACCCTTTCTTCTTCGGTAAGAAACTCGGGGAAGAAATCAATGGGCGGGATGTAAGACACTAGTTGATTGTTATTAGATTTCGCCCTTAACCCTAACTATGGAAGGTTCTTACTTGCTATCAATTGAGTACTGGTTTACTCTCTTCAAGAACTAGACCGAGTGGACTTGGCTTTGCAGGTAGCTAATCTGCAAAGGGAAGGTTAGTATAGTCTTGTTCTAATGAAACACTCAACAACTTACCAGAGCGTTAAAGTGCTTTGCTAGAACAATTGAGTAGTCAGGCTGCAGGAGAGCTGTTGAGGAGAACTCCAGGAGAACAAGACTGAGGGGGACGCCCTTCAGACTCCTGGCTTATATACTCTTGGTGTGTTTGTAGCTATTTGGTATGAACCTTATCTACTAGCCAATAGCAAAAGTAGAGCGCACAGCAATGCGCAGTAGCTGAGTAAGAACAATAGAAAAGATGAGTAATGCTGAGTAATGCTGACTGCGGCGCAGCAGCCTTAGTAAGAAAAGGTAAGCAAGAATGAGTAAGCAAGAGTAAGCATATATGACTAAGCGGAAGGAGTAGTCCGTGTCACGTGATGGAGTCACGTGATCAGGTCACGTGATCAGTCATGTGACTATTGTACAAGAAATTCGGTTAAGTCCAAAAGTGAAGCTGAAGCGTAGACAAGTAAGTAAAAGTGTAGGAGAAGAAAGGTAAGAAATGTACCATTTGTAACAATGGGCTAATCAACAACATTGGGAAACAAATCAGCTCCGCACTGTGGCAATTCTCTCATGGATGAACGGAAAAGCCTCTAGATTCGCACTCCTAACATTGGAAGCATGCGAAAGAAACGAGAACATTCCCACGGGAACACCCCCGATCATCCCAGGAGATCGTGCATGGTTAACGTTAACAGAACTAGAAACAAAAGTCAAAGAATTTTTCCAAATAGATGTTCTTGCCCACGAAAGTTTGAAGAAATTAGAATCTCTCAAACAAGGATCTATGGACATTCACTCATTCTCGCAACTTTTCAGTATTCTCTTCCGAGAATCGGGAATCTCCGAAGAGCATGGTCTAACCATCCTAAAGAAAGCAGTCGACTTCCGCATTTATCAACAGCAAATTCTAAATATGACAGAAGCTAAAACCGTACAAGAGCTTCTGAGTAACTATGTGGATATCGGCAGAACTTATGAACGAATGAAGCTAGAACGCTCCACCGGAAACCCGTTCCGCTCTAGTTTCGGAAACTCATCATACCCGAGCAGTTCACGCTCACCGCCTCAGCCGAAGTTTACCGAATACGGCTTGCAACCAGGTCGAGGCGCACCCATGGACATTGGTGCTGCAAATAGACCTTCCTTAAGAGGCAAATGTTTTAATTGTCTTGGTCCACACCTCACATGCGATTGCAAGAAACCCTCCACATGTTGCCGAAGCTGTGGTTGGTCACGAGGTGAACACAAGAATAATTGCAGAAACTACAAAGGAAAGAGCACACGCCAAGCTCGAACCTTGAACACAGACCCTGAAGAATCTCACGAACCAGAAATAGAATTCGATGAGATGAAGGCCTCCTTCTTGGAGATAGAACCAGAAGGAAAGGGAAAAGCCAAAGCGGTCTAGACGAACTGGGTGTCCAGATCGCTAAACCGAACAAGAATCAATCCAATAATAGTCTAACGGGGTCTCATTCAAGTGAGCTCGGCCGGGACTTGAAACCGGTGCTTAATTCCGTTAACACAATAGACAACAAAATCCCAGAACAGATTCGTATTCGTGGAAACAATTCCAGAGATATCACATTGTCCATCAGCATAGCACCTATTAATAGCAAATGTTTCACATCCGCAGAAGCCCTGCTGGATTCAGGTGCTAACACGATATTCATAGACCAATCTTGGGCCGAAAGGCACAAGTTACCACTGTTACCCCTTCGTCACTGCTTACCAGTGTACAATGTCGACGGATCTAGGAATTCCGCTGGAGACATCACACACTACGCGGAGATAATCATAGACTACCAAGGTCATCGCGAGAAGACGATAGCCGAAATCACCAATCTCGGAAAGAATCAGGTTATTCTAGGATACACATGGCTAAAGAACCATAATCCAGAAATAGATTGGTCACAAGGCAAAGTTCTCATGACACGCTGCCCAAGCACTTGTCAAAACCTTAGGGCAAAGCCTTCCTTCTCACGGTACATAGAAGAACAAGAATGTGTCGCATTTGATCACGTATACGCTCTCAAACGGGAAACTCCTGAAAAGGATAAACCAGCTGAGATATCCCCGGAAGAACTTGTTCCCCGTGCCTATCACAAGTTCATTCACCTATTCAAGAAGAAAGAATCAGAGCATATGCCCACACGTAAACCATGGGATCACGCAATAGATCTCAAAGACACCTTCATGCCGAAGAAAGGCCGATTAATCCCCTTATCCCCACAAGAACAAGAAGAAGTCAGTGCCTTTATCGATGATCAACTCCAAAAGGGTTACATCCGCCGCTCTACATCCCCACAGACTTCTCCTGTGTTCTTCGTGCCAAAGAAAGATGGAAAGAAGCGCATGGTACAGGATTACAGATACCTCAATGAACACACGGTGAAAAACAATTACCCGTTACCTCTGATATCCCAATTGGTCGATAAGCTAAAAGGAACTAAACTATTCACCAAGATGGATCTCAGATGGGGTTACAATAATATCCGCATCAAAGAAGGCGATGAATGGAAAGCCGCTTTCGTCTGTCACCGAGGTTCTTTCGAACCATTGGTCATGTATTTTGGACTCTGTAATTCCCCCACTACCTTCCAGACCATGATGAATGAGATATTCGCAGATATGGAAGACACTGTAGTTGTCTACATTGACGACATCATGATCTTTACCAAGACAGATGACGTAAAGGAACACGAGAAAATAGTTCTCAAAGTTCTCGCACGCCTAGAAGAGAACGACTTATTCATCAAACCAGAGAAGTGCCACTTCCATACCAAAGAAGTTGAATTTCTTGGCATGACAATAACTCCCGAAGGCATCAAAATGGATGATGACAAAGTCAAGGCTATTACCGAATGGCCAACTCCCACTACAGTCCGCGGAGTTAGAAGTTTCTTAGGACTAGCCAACTTCTACCGCCGCTTTATCCAAGATTATGCACAGGTCGCACGACCATTGAATGACCTTACCAAGAAAGACACACCTTTCTCATGGAAAGAGTCACAACAAGAAGCGTTTGACACGCTAAAAAGGAAATTCACTACCGCTCCCATCCTCGCTTTCCCAGATAATGATAAGAAGTTCTGCCTAGAAACCGATGCATCTAATTTTGCAACTGGAGCTGTTCTATCTATAGAACAAGATGGCAAATGGCACCCAGTAGCATTCTCTTCCCACTCCATGTCACCAGAAGAACGTAACTATCCAATCGCAGACAAGGAGATGCTAAGTGTTATCCGAAGTCTAGAACAATGGAGACACTATTTAGAAGGTGCAAAACAGGAATTTGAAATTTGGAACGATCACGCAAACCTTCAATGGTTCATGCAACGGCAAGATCTAAACAGACGTCAAGCCAGATGGTCTCAGTACCTCTCTCGTTTCAATTTCAAATGGATCCATAAGGCCGGATCTCAAATGGGAAAAGCCGATGCTCTCTCTAGAAGAGAAGATCACGCAAAAGGAATAGAAGATGACAATAAGCAGGTCTTAGTCATACCGCCAGAACAAATAGCCGCCACATCAGTGCACATAGCCACAGATAGTGACGATATTCTAGAAAAGATAAAGAAAGCAACATGGAAAATTCTAGAATCAGAAGCCATCAAACTTTGCAAGGAACATGGCATCTGCACAGAGAAAGATGAACTTCTCTACGATAAGAAAAACCGGATCTTCGTGCCGAATGATCAGGATCTTCGCATGGAAATCATACGTTTACATCATGATACTCCTGTTGCCGGACATCCAGGAATAGATCGTACCCTAGAACTGCTACAGCGTAGCTATACTTGGCCTGGAATGCCCACGCTAGTCAAAGACTACGTCTCACGCTGCGATAGATGCGCACGCTTCAAAGGCATCAATACTGCACCCGCTGGAAAATTGTTACCATTGGAAATTCCGGATCTTCCATGGGAACACGTCAGTGCAGACTTTATGACAGACTTCCCAGAATCAAACGGATTCGATTCCATTCTAGTCGTCGTTGATCGATTCTCCAAAGAAGTCGAATTCATCCCCTGTACTAAATCTGTCAATGCCTTACAAACAGCTAGACTGTATCTCACACACGTATGGAAGCATCATGGACTTCCTAAAACAATAGTATCGGACCGAGGACCGCAATTCGCATCCCAAGTGATGAAAGATTTATGTAAACGTCTCGGCATCACGCCTAAACTCTCTACCGCGCGGCATCCGCAAACAGACGGACAAACGGAATGCATGAATAGAGATCTACAACAATATCTCCGACTATTCACCGCAGAAAAGCAACACGAATGGTCAGAATGGCTGCCAATTGCGCAATTCTCATATAACTCGAAAAGGCAAACTTCTACACAGAAAACTCCCTTTTCCGTCACACGTACATACGAACCAAAAATAGGAATAGAAAATCACACGGCAAAAGCACCCGCCGCCGCTAAACTCGCAGATGAAATAGAACAAACCCTCAAAGAAACAAAAGAAAACCTAGAAAAAGCACAAAAACACATGAAGAAGCAAGCAGATAAACATAGAACAGAAGCTCCACAATACAAAGTAGGAGATAAAGTTTGGCTTAGCACAGATGGTCTAAAACTCCCACGACCTTCAAAGAAGCTCACGGAGAAATGGTTAGGACCTTACGAAATTCTTAGCTTCAAAGGAAACAATGCTATTGAACTCCGACTCCCACGCACCATGAAAGTGCACAACGTGTTCAATATAGCTAAAGTTAAACCATACAAGGAACGTCTACCCGGGCAAAAAGCTGACAAACCAGGTCCAGTACTCGTCACAGAAGACAGAGATGACGAATACGAAGTTGACTACATTGTCGACTCTAGACTACGAGGAAAACGGCTAGAATTCTTAGTACATTGGAAAGGATACGACAACACGGATAGAACATGGGAACCCCAATCAAATCTTACTAACGCGCCGGACGCAATAAAGGAATTCTATAAAAAGAATCCGTCGGCTCCCCGTCTACTCCGCATGACTCAGGTTGATTTCCAAAAGCTGTTCAAACCTTACGAAAACTTCACAGCATGGACTGCGGAGGACAGCTTATATAATCATCATGAAGCAATATAAAAAGAACCTGCTTCAGCCTAACCAAACCCCAATTCACTGCCTTCCTACAAACTAGTCGAGCGTCGCTCCTAGCAACTCTCTAACAACCTCAATACCTCGTAAAGCCTCTAGTACACTCTATGTCTTCTTGGACCAACGCTTATACTCAATTCCACGCCCGCGCCATTATTGACGAGTATCTTAACCATGACCCCAATGCCCCCCACATTGATACCCCCGCCCACCCCACCCCTCTCGCACCAGTACCGTGGTCATGGATCGACTTTGGTCTATTGATCACCTATATGGTATCGATCTTCACACTTTGTGTCGTTCTGATAGAGAACGGTACATTATTTGTCATCGGGATTCTTATCCTGTTGACTATTATCTCCTTCTCCTTACTGCTCGTGACAGGGCTATACATGCATGGCTCAGTCCGGGACGGCAAGGGGATAACACTAGAAATAATGCGCGACAACACTAATGGTCGCAGCATGTTCAAAGGCTTCAGCATCACGATGCTGGATAAGTACTTCATCGAACAAGAAGGTTACAGTTACGAAGTATACTCCCGTGACTTCCGAGCCTGCGAAAAGGAACAGCATGATGCCCTCATGGAACGAACCAAGCCAGTTCGTCAACAAATTGAGGCTCAAGCTGAAAGCATCAATGATTGGGCCGGAGCTACCGGATGGGAGGACACCGAAGAAAATACGGATAATGAAAATGGTAATGACGATGCCACCCTTCACAGTGACAACGATCTGACTACCGGCAGCTTTGTAGCTGTATACAACCTTCACATCTGATGAAGAAAGGTCGTGATTGCCTGGAATGCAATCCATAGAGAGGGGGTAGTGTTACAAATGGTACAGTTCTTACCTTTCTTCCTCTACACTTTTACTTACTTCACTACGTTTCAGTTTCATTTTGGACTTAGTCGAATTTCTTGTACAATAGTCACATGACATGATCACGTGACTACATCACGTGACACGGACTACTCTTTCCGCTTAGTCATATATGCTTAGTCTTGCTTACTCATTCTTGCTTACCTCTTCTTACTAAGACTGCTGCGCCGCAGTCAGCATTACTTAGCATTACTCATCTTTTCTATTGTTCTTACTCAGTTGCTGCGCATTCCTGTATGCTCTACTTTTGCTATTGGCTAGTACTTAAGGTTCATACCAAATAGTTACAAACACACCAATAGTATATAAGCCAGGAGTCTGAAGGGCATTCCCCTCAGTCTTGTTCTCCTGGAGTTCTCCTCATAAGCTCTCCTGCAGCCTGACTACCTTATTGTTCTAGCAAAGCACTCTAAGCTACAGGTGAGTAAGTGAGTGTTTCATTAGAACAAGACTATACTAACCTTCCCTTTGCAGATTAGCTACCTGCAAAGCCAAGCCACTTGAACTTGATCTAGTCACTTGATAGTATCCAACTCGATAACAAGTAAGAACCTTCCCATAGAAAGGGTTAAGGGCGACAACTGATAGTAACCACTAGTGTCTTATATCCCACCGATCGACTACTTCCCAGAGTTCCTTACTGAAGAGGAATGCGTAGAACGTCTTCTAGTCCCAATTGTCCCACCTCCTCGCCCTTATAGTCCCACTCAAAGCGAGATCGAAAATCTTCTCTACCCGTCTCGCTCTCCCAGCCCCATCCAGGTCTCTATCGACCCAAACGACCTTCCCATCATCCCACGACCCGACTCACCTCTCTCTCGCTCCCCTAGCCCTGCCGTCAGTGACGTAGAACCCTATGGCAGATTCAATCCAGAAGATTTACAAGAATATTTAAACATCCGCGTAAGCTTCTCGTTACCAGACAGAAGACCGAAGCTTACCAAACCTCGCCAGAACCCGCTCGCCCCTGAAGTCGAGCAACACCTCGAAGAGTATAGGGAGCGTAACTTCAATCCAGAACCAGTTCCTCTCCTCCCCGAACCCATTGACTGGGCACCACTAGGCCCCAGGTTTCAGCCGGCGAATTTTGAACCAATTCGCCCCTTCTCGATTCAGAGCAAAGTAAATTTCATCAGGTACTATTTCCAACACGTCGCCCCCAACACTTCACCAGCTAACCGTTGGGCTCTATCTCGACATCTTCTCAGATCAACACCAGCAGAGATTGTTGGCGAAAGATCTCTCCCTCAGGCTAGCGGATCGGGAAATAATCTTCCACCAGAACGGAGTGAGACTAGAGAGACTAAAAAGAAAAGAAGGATACGTAGAAAGGACCGTACCTATAAAAGTAATATTCCTCGCTCTCGTCTCCCTAGGGTACCAACTAGGATTAGGTTATTGGTCCCTCTCATTCCTCCTCACCGCGGCCTTCCTTATCTTAGGCCAACAAGTGTTCTTAGGCGACCTTAACAGTTCTGCAGAAATTACATATACTTTGTATAAAATACATCCAGTTGTCCCTCCACAGGAGCTAAACCAAGAGTCAGAAGAAGAAGAAGAAGAAGAAGAAGTCATACCAGTTAGAGTTAGGCCTCCAATTCCTACCTATCCAAGAGAAATAAGGCCTCCCACTCCTCCTAATCAAAGTCAAATTTCTCCTCCTCATTCACAAAGAGAAGAATCAGAAACATCAGAACCCTCGATTTTCCCTTCTGCATGAAATTTTCCTCGCATAAACCAATTTTCCGTTTACGGCATCTCAGTCGCCGATAGATCTGCACCGCCTCCTTACCAAAGAAGGAATCCTATCGCGGAAACTCCAGACTCGCAATCAGAAAACTAGTCAAACATGTCTCACGGAACTGACATCGCCGACCTCATTGACATGCTTAATGCGCTAACCTTGGAACAATCAGCGGCTAATACCGAAAAGAAGAAAGACGTAACCAAAAAGATAGCCGATCCAGGTTATTGGGATGGAAACCGCCCCTCTTTCCGCCTATGGTGGCTAAGAATAAAGTTATGGGCCAATCAACAACATTGGGAAACAAATCAGCTCTGCACCGTGGCAATTCTCTCATGGATGAACGGAAAAGCTTCTAGATTTGCGCTCCTAACTTTGGAAGCATGCGAAAGAAATGAGAACATTCCCACGGGAACACCCCCGATCATCCCAGGAGATCGTGCATGGTTAACATTAACAGAGCTAGAGATGAAAGTCAAAGAATTCTTCCAAATAGATGTCCTTGCACACGAAAGTTTGAAGAAATTGGAATCTCTCAAACAAGGATCTATGGACATTCATTCATTCTCACAACTCTTCAGTATTCTCTTCCGAGAATCGGGAATCTCCGAAGAGCATGGCTTAACAATTCTAAAGAAAGCAGTTGACTTCCGCATTTATCAGCAACAGATTCTAAATATGACAGAAGCTAAAACCGTACAAGAGCTTCTGAGTAACTATGTGGATATCGGTAGAACTTATGAACGAATGAAGCTAGAACGCTCCACCGGAAACCCGTTCCGTTCCAGTTTTGGAAATTCATCATACCCGAGCAGTTCACGCTCATCGCCTCAGCCGAAATTTACTGAATACGGCTTACAACCAGGTCGAGGCGCACCCATGGACATTGGTGCTGCAAATAGACCTTCCTTGAAAGGCAAATGCTTTAATTGTCTTGGTCCACACCTCGCTTGCGATTGCAAGAAACCCTCCACACGTTGCCGAAGCTGTGGTTGGTCACGAGGTGAACACAAGAACAATTGCAGAAACTACAAGGGAAAGAGCACACGCCAAGCTCGAACCTTGAACACAGACCCTGAAGAATCTCACGAAACAGAAATAGAATTCGATAAGATGAAGGCCTCCTTCTTGGAGATAGAACCAGAAGAAAAGGGAAAAGCCAAAGCGGTCTAGACGAACTGGGTGTCCAGATCGCTAAACCCAACAAGAATCAATCTAATAATAGTCTAACGGGGTCTCATTCAAGTGAGCTCGGCCGGGACTTGAAACCGGTGCTTAATTCCGTTAACACAATAGACAACAAAATCCCAGAACAGATTCGTATTCGTGGAAACAATTCCAGAGATATTACATTGTCCATCAGCATAGCACCTATTAATAGCAAATGTTTCGTATCCGCAGAAGCCCTGCTGGATTCAGGTGCTAATACAATCTTCATAGACCAATCTTGGGCCGAAAGGCACAAGCTTCCACTGTTACCCCTTCGTCACCGCCTACCAGTGTACAATGTCGACGGATCTAGGAACTCCGCCGGAGACATCACACACTATGCGGAAATAATTATTGATTACCAAGGCCATTGCGAAAAGACAACAGCCAAAATAACCAATCTCGGAAAGAATCAGGTTATTCTAGGATACACATGGCTAAAGGACCATAATCCAGAAATAGATTGGTCACAAGGCAAAGTTCTCATGACACGCTGCCCAAGCACTTGTCAAAACCTTAGGGCAAAACCTTCCTTCTCACGGTACATAGAAGAACAAGAATGTGTCGCATTTGATCACGTATACGCTCTCAAACGGGAAACTCCTGAAAAGGATAATTGTGCCATATATGAACCTATATCCACCATTTCTCAAACTTCTTTCTCTTTGATTCATCATAGTTGCTGGGGTCTGCTATGATTTTTGATATTTTTACCAGTCCAGCTGGTGGCAGTGCAGTACTTGTGGACCCTGACAGTCCAGGTTGAGCAAACAGAGAGGCAATTTCTCATTCTAGATGAAGGTTTTCTCTAGCCAATGCCTATATGGTATCTGCTTGTTGCTCAGGAATAACCTTAGTTGTATTCCTAAAGCAAAGGCTTGTAGGTTTGCTATATCTAGCGCCATTACACTGAGGATTACAGCCAAATCATAAGAGAGGGAAGTGGACATTTTTTTATTAATTAATATTTGTAGTGGGGAAGAGGTTTGGTAGGGTTCCTATGTCTTGAACTAATCCTAGTGAATTGTTCATCAGGTCTGGGGTCTCCTATGACCAATCTCCTGATTGAGGCTCTGAACTGTGCCAGCTTCTTTACTGTGTGCATTCTCTTCTTAGGTGGCTCCTCTGGCACCACCGATTCTTCTCTTTTCTCTCATGTGAGAAAAAGGTAAGAGAAGTCTTGCTAGAACTTCTTCATCCACCAAGACCTGTGTAACTTCTGCATCAGCATCCGGCTCTTCAGTTTTAACTGTCATAGGGACAGTTTGTGTCCCACTAGGCCCTATAGCTACTGATGCTATATATGGGTAATCTAATTGGACATCTGGCACCAAGTTACTAGCAGCTTTACAAAAGCCCTGAAGGGTGGCATGAAAAGTAGGGAAGTACACTACTGAAGCTTCATCAATAGAGGTATTACTTCTTAGAGGCTTTGATACATGCTTGAGGTCAGTTTACAAGTGGTTGTCAATAAGTAGCAGGTGATGAGAGGGGAGTTTAGTTCAAGTGAAATACTTGAAAGTCCTAAGACAATCAGATGCTACTCAAACTTAGGAAGAGGAGAACTGAGATAGGACAGTTGGACTTTGGAGGAAAGACCAAGTGAACTAAACTAGAGGATATCCAGCTTAGCCCCTGGGATTTATATACTCATAGGACTATATGTACATATTTGGTTCTTATCTATCATAAATAGAAATACCTATAACCCTAGAAGATAAGATATAAGAGAGACATATGCTATTGGAGGAATAGAGATGAAATGCATAGCCTTGGTGATACATGAGGCATAAGAATGGAAGAGAAGTAAAGAAGCAAGACTGTGGCATAGCCATACGGAAATAAAGAATATAAGGAAAAGAAGAAAGAAAGAAACAGAAATGAATGTAGGAAGACATGTGTTCTACATGTGTTCAGTGTTACAAATGGTACATTTCTTACCTTTCTTCTCCTACACTTTTACTTACTTGTCTACGCTTCAGCTTTACTTTTGGACTTAGTCGAATATCTTGTACAATAATCATGTGACCTAATCACGTGACCTGATCACATGACTCTATCACGTGACTCGGACTATCTTCTCCGCTTACTCATACATGCTTACTCTTGCTTACTCATTCTTGATTATCTTTCTTACTAAGACTGCTGCGCCGCAGTCATCATTACTCATCTTTTCTATTGTTCTTACTCAGCTTACTGCGCAAGGCTGTGCATAGCTGCGCATTGCTGTACGCTGTACTTTTGCTATTGGCTAGTAGTTAAGGTTCATACCAAATAGGTACAAACACCCCAATAGTATATAAACTAGGAGTCTGAAGGGCGTCCCCCTCAGTCTTGTTCTCCTGGAGTTCTCCTCAACAGCTCTCCTCTAGTAAGACTACCTAACTGTTCTAACAAGACATCTCAACGCTACAGGTAAGTTGTTGAGTGTTTCATTAGAACAAGACTATACTAACTCTTCCCTTGCAGATTAGCTACCTGCAAGCCAAG
Source organism: Chalciporus sphaerocephalus (assembly GCA_038094055.1). Classification (NCBI taxonomy): domain Eukaryota; kingdom Fungi; phylum Basidiomycota; class Agaricomycetes; order Boletales; family Boletaceae; genus Chalciporus; species Chalciporus sphaerocephalus. The sequence goes on along the minus strand of JBBPTH010000026.1, from coordinate 164,680 downwards.
TCTCTTGATCTAGTTCTCGAAGCAAGTAAACCAGTACTCAGATTGATAGCAAGTAAGAACCTTCCCTCACATAGGGTTAAGGGCGATAACTGACAAGGCCTACCTACTAGTGTTCCGTCTCCCACCCATTGATTACTTCCCAGAGTTCCTCACCGAAGAGGAACGCCTTCGACAGACTTACACCGCCGAAGTCCTTCAGGTCGACATCGATCCCAACGACCTTGATATCATCCCACAGCCAGACACACCACTCTCTCGCTCTCCTAGCCCTGCCATCGGAGACATTGAACCTTACGCCAGGTTCAATCCCGAGGACCTTCAGGCATATTTAAACCTCCGCGTAAGCTTCCCTCTATCCGATAAGAGGCCAAAGCTTATCCAACCCCACCAGAACCTGCTTGACCCAGACGTCGAGCACCATATCGAAGAATATAGGGAAATTTACAATCCCTATGACTCTTATCAACCCGAACCCCCACAACTCCCCGTACCGGTCGATTGGGCACCCCTAGGCCCACGCTTCCAACCAGCGAACTTCACATCTATCCGCCCTTTCTCGAACCTCAGTAGGATCAATTTCCTCACCTACTATTTCCAATTCTCAGGGCCACGCCAGATCAGATTATTGGCCAAGGACCTGTCATTCAGAGTAGCGGATCGGGAAATAATCTTCCACCAGAACGGAGTAAGGTTAGAGAGGCTAGAAAGAAAAGAAGGATATATAGAAAGGACTCTACCTATAAGGCTACTACTCCTCGCTCTAGGTTGCCTAGGATCGCTACTAGAATTAGACTACCGGTACCTCTCATTCCTCCTCATAGGGGTCTACCTAGTCTTAGACCATCAAGTAGTCTCAGGAAACCTCAACAGTTCCTTTGAAATAACATATACTCTTTATAAAATCCACCCAGTTGTCCCTGCTCAGGAACTAAGACCAGAGTCAGAAGAAGAAGAAGAAGAAGCAGAAGAACCTCTTCCTATCAGAGTCAGACCTCTTACTCCTTATAATCAAACTCAAATTTCCCCTCCCCACTCTCAAAGAGAAGAATCAGAATCGTCAGAACATTCGTTCTTCCCCGCTCCACGTAATCTACCCCACGTAAACCAATTTTCCATCTACGGCATCTCAGTCGCCGATCGTTCTGCACCACCTCCTTACCAAAGAAGGAACCCTCTTGCTGAAACACCAGACTCCCAATCAGAGAACTAATCAAACATGTCTCACGGATCTGACGTTAATGACCTTATTGACGTGCTTAATGCGCTAACTCTAGAACAAACAATGGCTAATACTGAAAGAAAGAAAGACGTCACCAAGAAAATAGCTGACCCAGGATATTGGGATGGAAACCGCCCCTCTTTCCGCCTATGGTGGCTAAGAATAAAACTATGGGCTAATCAACAAACTTGGGAAACCAATCAGCTTCGCACCGTGGCAATTCTCTCACGGATGAACGGAAAAGCTTCTAGATTCGCACTCCTAACATTAGAAGCATGTGAAAAGAATGCTGACACTCCCACGGGAACACCCCCGATCATCCCAGGAGACGCCGCATGGTTAACTATAACCGAACTGGAGACCAAGGTCAAAAGCTTCTTCCAGATAGACGTACTAGCACACAAGAGCTTGAAGAAATTAGAGTCATTCAAACAAGGTTCTATGGACATACACTCATTCTCTCAACTCTTCAGTATTCTCTTCCAAGAATCAGGAATTTCGGAAGAACATGGTTTAAACATCCTAAAGAAGGCAGTTAATTTCCGTATTTATCAACAACAAGCTCTAAATATGACCGAGGCTAAAACCGTACGAGAACTTCTAGACAACTACATAGAAATTGGGAGAACATACGAACGGATGAAATTAGAAAGGAGCATAGGAAATCCGTTCCGTTCCTATTCCGGAAATACATCATACCCAAGTAGCTCACGCCCATCACCTCAGCCGAAGTTTACTGAATATGGCTTACAACCAGGTTGAGGTGCACCTATGGACATTGGTGCTGCGAACAGACCTTCCTTAAGAGGAAAATGCTATAATTGTCTTGGTCCACATCTCGCACGTGATTGCAAACAACCCTCCATACATTGCCGAAACTATGGCTGGTCACGAGGTGAACACAAGAACAATTGTAGAAACTACAAGGGAAAGAGCACACGCCAAGCTCGAACCTTGAACTCAGACCCTGAAGAATCTCACGAATCAGAAATAGAATTTGATGAGATGAAGGCCTCCTTCTTGGAGATAGACCCAGAAGGAAAGGGAAAAGCCAAAGCGGTCTAGACGAACTGGGTGTCCAGATCGCTAAACCCAACAAGAATCAATCTAACAATAGTCTAACGGGGTCTCATTCAAGTGAGCTCGGCCGGGACTTGAAACCGGTGCTTAATTCCGTTAACACAATAGACAACAAAATCCCAGAACAGATTCGTATTCGTGGAAACAATTCCAGAGATATCACATTGTCCGTTAGCATAGCACCTATTAATAGCAAACACTTCATATCCGCAGAAGCCCTGCTGGATTCAGGTGCTAACACGATCTTCATAGACCAATCTTGGGCCGAAAGGCACAAGCTTCCACTGTTACCTCTTCGTCACCGCCTACCAGTGTACAATGTCGACGGATCTAGGAACTCCACCGGAGACATCACACACTACGCGGAAATAATTATTGATTACCAAGGCCATCGCGAAAAGACAACAGCCGAAATAACCAATCTCGGAAAGAATCAGGTTATTCTAGGATACACATGGCTAAAGAACCATAATCCAGAAATAGATTGGTCACAAGGCAAAGTTCTCATGACACGTTGCCCAAGCACTTGTCAAAACCTTAGACCAAAGCCGTCCTTCTCACGACACATAGAAGAACAAGAACGTGTCGCATTTGATCATGTGTACGCTCTCAAACGGGAAACCTCAGAAAAGGATAAATCACCTGAGAAAACTCCGGAAGAACTTGTTCCCCGCGCCTATCACAAGTTCATCCACCTATTCAAGAAGAAAGAATCCGAGCGCATGCCCACACGTAAACCATGGGATTACATAATAGATCTCAAAGATACCTTCGTGCCGAAGAAAGGCCAACTAATTCCCCTGTCACCACAAGAACAGGAAGAAGTCAGTGCCTTTATCGATGATCAACTCCAAAAGGGTTACATTCGCCGTTCCATATCTCCACAGACTTCTCCTGTGTTCTTCGTACCAAAGAAAGATGGAAAGAAGCGCATGGTACAGGATTACAGATACCTCAACGAACACACGGTGAAAAACAATTACCCACTACCCCTGATATCCCAATTGGTCGATAAGCTAAAAGGAACTAAACTATTTACCAAGATGGATCTCAGATGGGGTTACAATAATATCCGCATCAAAGAAGGCGATGAATGGAAAGCTGCTTTTGTTTGCCACCGAGGTTCTTTCGAACCATTGGTCATGTACTTTGGACTCTGTAATTCCCCTGCTACATTCCAGACCATGATGAACGAAATATTTGCAGATATGGAAGACACCGTAGTTGTCTATATTGACGACATCATGATCTTTACCAAGACAAACGACATAAGAGAACATGAGAAAGTAGTTCTCAAAGTTCTCGCACGTCTAGAAGAGAACGACTTATTCATCAAACCAGAGAAATGCTATTTCCATACCAAAGAAGTTGAATTTCTTGCCATGACAATAACTCCCGAAGGCATCAAAATGGATGATGACAAAGTCAAGGCAATTACCGAATGGCCAAATCCAACTATAGTCCGCAGAGTTAGAAGTTTCTTAGGACTAGCCAACTTCTACCGCCGCTTTATCCAAGATTATGCGCAGGTCGCATGACCGTTGAATGACCTTACCAAGAAAGACACCCCTTTCTCATGGAAAGAGTCACAACAAGAAGCGTTTGACATGCTAAAAAGGAAATTCACTACCGCTCCTATTCTCGCTTTCCCAGACAATGATAAGAAATTCCGCCTAGAAACCGATGCATCTAATTTTGCAACTGGAGCTGTTCTATCTATAGAACAAGATGGCAAATGGCACCCGGTCACATTCTCTTCCCACTCCATGTCACCAGAAGAATGTAATTACCCAATTGCAGACAAGGAGATGCTAAGTGTTATCCGAAGTCTAGAACAATGGAGACACTACCATTCAGAAGGTTGCAGAAATATAATGAATTGGAATGAATGTTTTAAACTCTTCAATCTACACGTCTCAAAGACTCCAAACAGACGGTTTCTCAGATGCCATTTCAGTACTCTTCGTTTCACTCTCAAATGGATCCACAAGGCCGAAGTCATCTGCTGTGAAAAAGCTTCATGCCTCTGTGTGAGAAAGATCACGCAAAAGGAATAGAAGATGACAATAAGCAAGTCTTAGTCATACCTCCAGAACAAATAGCCGCCACATCAGTGCACATAGCCACCGATAGTGACGACATTCTGGAAAAGATAAAGAAAGCAACATGGAAAGTTCTAGAATCAGAAGCCATCAAACTTTGCAAGGAACATGGCATCTGTACAGAGAAAGATGAACTTCTCTACGACAAGAAAAACCGGATCTTCGTGCTGAATGATCAGGATCTTCGCATGGAAATCATACGTTTACATCATGACACTCCTGTTGCCGGACATCCAGGAATAGATCGCACCCTAGAATTGCTACAGCGTAGCTATACTTGGCCTGGAATGCCCACACTTGTCAAAGACTATGTCTCATGCTGCGATAGATGCGCACGCTTCAAAGGCATCAATACTGCACCTGCTGGAAAACTGTTACCATTGGAAATTCCTGACCTCTATGAATTGTCGTTTTAAAATTTCCACATAAGAAAATTTCAGAATCAACCATCTGATTCAACTAGTCGACAAGACCAATTCTCCAAAAAGAAGTCAATTCATCTCTGCACCCAAAACTGTCAATGCCTACAAACAGCTAGACTAGACCTGCTAATCTACTAAAGAGACTACTTTTCTATCTCCCCAAAACAATAGTATCGACCTGAGATCCACCATCCCAAGGATGAAAGACTTAATAAACGCCTCGGCATACGCCCAAATCCTCTCTCATCACAATGTATCCCAAAACGGGATGATTAAATCTGGACAAGATGAATAGAGATCTACAACAGTATCTCCGACTATTCACCGCAGAAAAGCAACACGAATGGTCAGAATGGCTGCCAATTGCGCAATTCTCATATAACTCGAAAAGGCAAACTTCTACACAGAAAACTCCCTTTGCTGTCACACGCACATACGAACCAAAAATAGGAATAGAAAATCACACGGCAAAAGCTCCCGCCGCCGCTAAACTCGCAGATGAAATAGAACAAACCCTCAAAGACACAAAAGAAAATCTAGAAAAAGCACAAAAACACATGAAAAAGCAAGCAGATAAACATAGAACAGAAGCTCCACAATACAAAATAGGAGACAAGGTTTGGCTTAGCACAGATGGTCTAAAACTCCCACGACCTTCAAAGAAGCTCACGGAGAAATGGTTAGGACCTTACGAAATCATCAGCTTCAAAGGGAGCAATGCTATTGAACTACGACTCCCACGCACCATGAAAGTGCACAACGTGTTCAATATAGCTAAAGTTAAACCATACAAGGAGCGCCTACCCGGGCAAAAGGCTGACAAACCAGGTCCAGTACTTGTCACAGAAGACAGAGATGACGAATACGAAGTTGACTACATTGTCGACTCCAGACTACAAGGAAAAAGGCTAGAATTCCTAGTACATTGGAAAGGATACGATGACACGGATAGAACGTGGGAACCCCGATCAAATCTTACTAATGCGCCGGATGCAATAAAGGAATTCTATAAAAAGAACCCATCAGCTCCCCGTCTACTCCGCATGACTCAGGTTGATTTCCAAAAGCTGTTCAAACCTTACGAAAACTTCACAGCATTGACTGCGGAAGACAGCTTATATAATCATCATGAAGCATTATAAAAAGAACCCGCTTTAGCCTGACCAAACCCCAATTCACTTCCTTCCTACAAACTAGTCAAGCACAGCTCCTAGCAACTCTCTAGCAACCTCTTCACCTCGTCAAGCCTCCAATAACCATATGTCTTCTTGGACCAACGCCTACACTCAATTTCACGCCAGGGCCATCATCGACGAATACCTTAACCACGACCCCAACGCCCCCCACATTGATACCCCCGCCCACACCACCCCTCTTGCACCAGTACCATGGTCATGGATAGACTTTGGTCTACTGATCACGTATATGGTCTCGATATTCACGCTCTGTGTCGTTCTGATCGAGAACGGCACATTGTTCGTCACCGGGATGCTTATCCTGCTGACTATTTTCTCCTTGCTCTTCGCATTCGGGACCGGGCTATACGTGCTTGGCTCAGTGCGGGACGGCAAGGGGATAACATTAGAAATAATGCGCGACAACACTAATGGTCGCTGCATGTTTAAAGGTTTCAGCATTACCATGCCCGACAAATACTTCATCGAACAAGAAGGTTACAGTTACAAAGTCTACTCCCGCGACTTCCGAGCCCGCGAAAAAGAACAGCATGATGCGCTCATGGAACGAACTAAACCTGTTCGTCAACAAATTGAGGCTCAAGCTGACAACATCAATGAATGGGCCGGAGCTACCGGATGGGAGGATACAGAAGAAAATGCGGACAATGAAAACGGTAATGACGACGCTACTCTTCATGACGACAACGATCTGACCAACAGCAGCTTTGTAGCTGTATACAACCTTCATATCTGATGAAGAAAGGTCGTGATTGCCTGGAATGCAATCCATAGAGAGGGGGTAGTGTTACAAATGGTACATTTCTTACCTTTCTTTTCCTACACTTTTACTTACTTCACTACGTTTCAGTTTCACTTTGGACTTAGTCGAATTTCTTGTACAATAATCACATGACCTCATCACGTGATCTGATCACGTGACTCCATCACGTGACATGGACTACTCTTTCCGCTTAGTCATATATGCTTACTCTTGTTTACTCATTCTTGCTTACCTTTTCTTACTAAGACTGCTGCGCCACAGTCAGCATTACTCATCATTACTCATCTTTTCTATTGTTCTTACTCAGCTACTGCACATTGCTGTACGCTCTACTTTCGCTATTGGCTAGTAGATAAGGTTCATACCAAATAGGTACAAACACACCAATAGTATATAAGCCAGGAGTCTGAAGGGCGTCCCCCTCAGTCTTGTTCTCCTGGAGTTCTCCTCAACAGCTCTCCTGCAGTAAGACTACCTAATTGTTCTAGCAAAGCACTCTAAGCTACAGGTGAGTAAGTGAGTGTTTCAGGGATGCCCTTCAGACTCCTGGTTTATATACTATTGGTGTGTTTGTACCTATTTGATATGAACCTTAACTACTAGCCAATAGCAAAAGTACATCGTACAGCAATGCGCAGCAGTGCATAGCCTTGCGCAGTAAGCTGAGTAAGAACAATAGAAAAGATAAGTAATGATGACTGCAGCGCAGCAGTCTTAGTAAGAAAGGTAATCGAAAATGAGTAAGCAAGAGTAAGCATATATGAGTAAGCAGAGAGATAGTCTGTGTCACGTGACAAGGGTCAGGTGATCAGGTCAGGTGATTAGGTCACATGACTATTGTACAAGATATTCGACTAAGTCCAAAAGTACAGCTAAGTCAAGTCAGGTAAGTAAAAGTGTAGGAGAAGAAAGGTAAGAACTGTACCATTTGTAACACTACCCCCTCTCTATGGATTGCATTCCAGGCAATCACGACCTTTCTTCATCAGATTTCGAGGTTGTAAATGGCTACGAAGCTGTTTGCGGTAGTGAGATTGGTGTCACTATTGACAGTAGTTGAATCATTACCATCTTCATTATCCGCAGCTTGTTCACCTTCTTCCCAGGTTGGATGGAAGCCAGACCAGCCATTGAGTTCATCATTTTCCTTTTGTTCCTGAATCTTCAGGTGGGCTGGCAAGGTCCGTTCCATAAGGAAGTCATGCTGCTCCCTTTCCCTGGCTCTGAAGTCACGGGAGTACACTTCGTAGCTATAACCATCTTGTTCGATGAAGTACTTGTCTGGCAGGGAAATGGCGAATCCTCTGATAACTTGCTTATCATTATAGGTTTCACGCATTATTTCTAATGTTAATCCCTTGCTATCCCGGATTGCGCCATGCACATATAATCCTACCATAAGCACGTATGATAAGCATATGATATTCACAAGGGTAAAGATGCCGGAAACGAATAATGTGCTGTTAGTGAGAAGAACAGCACAAAGTGTGAGGATCGACGCCATATATGTGAGTAGGAGGCTGAAGTCAATCCATGACCATGGGACAGGTGGGAGATGTGCGAGAGGGGCGGGGACTTCGGTGGGGGCGTCTGTGTGGTTAAGGTGGTGGGGAAGGAAGTTTGGGAAAGCAGACATGGGTGGTGGAGGGGCAGGGAAGGTTTGTTGGTTGAACTGGTGAGAAGTTGCTAGGAGCGGTGCTCAACTAGTTGATAGGAAGGAGGCGAATTGGTGTCTGGTCAGGCTGAAGCAGGGTCCTTTTATACTGCTTCATGATGATTATATAAGCTGTCTTCTGCAGCAGTTGCCATGAAATTTTTGTAAGGCCTGAACAGCTTTTCGAAGTCAACTTGAGTCATGCGGAGGAGATGGGGAGCCGATGGATTCCTTTTATAGAATTCTGTTATTGCGTCCCACGCATTAGTAAGATTTGATCGGGGTTCCCACGTTCTATCCGTGTCATCATATCCTTTCCAGTGTACTAAGAATTCTAGATGTTTTCCTCATAGTCTAGAGTCAACTATGTAGTTGACTTCATATTCGTCCTCTCTGTTCTCTGTCATGGTCACCGGCCCGGGTTTGTCCACATGTTGGCCTAGGAGGCGTTCCTTGTAAGGTTTAATTTTAGCTATATTGAACATATTGTGCACTTTCATGGTGCATGGGAGTCAGAGTTCAATAGCATTGCTTCCTTTGAAGCTAATGATTTTGTATGGCCCCAACCATTTCTCCGTGAGCTTCTTTGAAGGTCGTGGGAGTTTTAGGCCATCTGTGCTAAGCCAAACCTTATCTCCTAGTTTGTACTGTGGAGCATCTGTTCTATGTTTATCTGCTTGCTTTTTCATATGTTTTTGTGCTTTTTCAAGATTTTCTTTTGTTTCTTTTAGGGTTTGTTTGATTACATCAGCAAATTGGGCAGCAGCGGGTGCTTTTGCCGTGTGATTTTCTATTCCTATTTTTGGTTCGTATGTACGGGTAACAGAAAATGGAGTTTTCTGTGTAGAAGTTTGCCTTTTCGAGTTATATGAGAATTGCGCAATTGGCAACCATTCTGACCATTCGTGTTGCTTTTCTGTGGTGAATAGTTGGAGATATTGTTGTAGATCTCTATTCATGCATTCTGTTTGTCCATCTGTTTGCAGATGATGCACAGTAGAGAGTTTAGGCATGATGCCGAGACGTTTACATAAGTCTTTCATCACTTGTGATGTGAATTGCGGTCCTTGGTCCGATACTATTGTTTTAGGAAGTCCATGATGCTTCCATACGTGTGTGAGATACAGTCTAGCTGTTTGTAAGGCATTGACAAATTTAGTACAGGGGATGAATTCAACTTCTTTGGAGAATCGATCAATGACTACTAGAATTGAATCGAATCCATTTGATTCTGGGAAATCTGTCATGAAGTCTGCACTGACATGTTCCCATGGGAGATCTGGAATTTCCAATGGTAACAATTTTCCCGCAGGTGCAGTGTTGATGCCTTTGAAGTGTGCGCATCTATTGTAGCGTGAGACATAGTCTTTGACAAGCATGGGCATTCCAGGCCAAGTATAGCTACGCTGTAGCAGTTCTAGGGTTCAATCTATTCCTGGATATCCGGCAACAGGGGTGTCATGGTGTAGGCGTATGATTTCCATGCAGAGATCCTGATCATTCGGTATGAAAATCCGGTTCTTCTTGTCATAGAGAAGTTCATCTTTTTCTGTACAGATGCCATATTCCTTACAAAGTTTGATGGCTTCTGATTCTAGGATTTTCCATGTTGCTTTCTTTATCTTTTCTAGAATATCATCACTATCTGTGGCTATGTGCACTGATGTGGCGGCTATTTGTTCTGGAGGGATAACTAAGACTTGCTTATTGTCATCTTCTATTCCTTTTGCGTGATCTTCTCTTCAAGAGAGAGCATCGGCTTTTCCCATTTGTGTTCCAGCTTTATAGATCCATTTGAAATTGAAACGAGAGAGATACTAAGACCATCTGGCTTGTTGTCTGTTTAGATCTTGCTGTTGCATAAACCATTGAAGGTTTGCGTGATCATTCCAAATTTCAAATTCCTGTTTTGCACCTTCTAGATAGTGTCTCCATTGCTCTAGGCTTCGGATAACACTTAGCATCTCCTTGTCTGCAATTGGGTAATTACGTTCTTCTGGTGACATGGAGTGGGAAGAGAATGCAACTGGGTGCCATTTGCCATCTTGTTCTATAGATAGAATGGCTCCAGTTGCAAAATTAGATGCATCGGTTTCTAGGCAGAACTTCTTATCATTGTCTGGGAAAGCGAGGATAGGAGCAGTGGTGAATTTCCTTTTTAGCGTGTCAAACGCTTCTTGTTGCAGCTCTTTCCATGAGAAAGGGGTGTCTTTCTTGGTAAGATCATTTAAGGGTCATGTGACTTGCGCATAATCTTGGATAAAATGGCGGTAGAAGTTGGCTAATCCTAAGAAGCTTCTAACTCCGCAGACTGTGGTCGGAGTTGGCCATTCGGTAATTGCCTTGACTTTGTTATCGTCCATTTTAATGCCCTCGGGAGTTATTGTCATGCCAAGAAATTCAACTTCTTTGGTATGGAAATGACATTTCTCTGGTTTGATGAACAAGTCATTCTCTTCTAGGTGTGCGAGTACTTTAAGAACTATTTTCTCATGTTCTTTTATGTTATCTGTTTTGGTAAAGATCATGATGTCGTCGATATAGACTACTACGGTGTCTTCCATATCTGCAAATATCTTGTTCATCATGGTCTGGAACGTCGCGGGGGAATTACAGAGACCAAAGTACATGACTAATGGTTCGAAAGATCCTCAATGACAGATGAAGGCGGCCTTCCATTCATCACCTTCTTTGATGCAGATATTATTGTAACCCCATCTGAGATCCATCTTGGTGAATATTTTAGCTCCTTTTAGCTTATCGACCAATTGGGATATCAGGGGTAGTGGGTAATTGTTTTTCACCATGTGTTCATTGAGATATCTATAGTCCTGTACCATGTGCTTCTTTCCGTCTTTCTTTGGTATGAAGAACACAGGGGAAGTCTGTGGTGACGTGGAGCGGTGAATGTAACCCTTTTGGAGTTGATCATTGATGAAGGTGCTGACTTCTTCCTGTTCTTGTGGTGACAAGGGAATTAGTTGGCCTTTCTTCGGCATGAAGGTATCTTTGAGATCTATGGCGTGATCCCATGGTTTCCGTGTGGGCATGCATTCGGACTCTTTCTTCTTGAACAGGTGAATGAACTTGTGATAGGTACGGGGAACAAGTTCTTCTGGGGTTTTCTCAGGTAGTTTGTCCTTTTCTGAGATTTCCCATTTAAGAGCATATACGTGATTAAATGCCACATGTTCTTGTTCTTCTATAGTGCGTAGGAACGAGGGTTTAGATCTGAGATTTTAACAGGAGCTTGGGCAGTGAGTCATGAGAACTTTTCCTTGTGACCAATCTATTTCTGGGTTATGGTTCTTTAGCCATGTGTACCCTAGAATAACCTGATTCTTTCCGAGATTGGTTACTTCAGCTGTTGCCTTCTCACAATGTCCCTGGTAGTCAATGATAATTTCCACATAGTGTGTGATGTCTCCAGTGGAGTTCCTAGATCCATCGACATTGTACACTGCTAGGTGGTGTCGGAGTGGCAACAGTGGGAGATTAAGTTTCTTGGCCCAGGATTTGTCTATGAAGATCATGTTAGCGCCTGAGTCCAGCAGGGCTTCTGCGGATGTGAACTTCTTGCCATTAATAGGGGCTATGCTAACGCGTAAGGTGATATCTTTGGAATCATTTCCATGAATACAAATTTGGTCTGGGATTTCGTTGTCTATTGTGTTAACGGAATTAAGCACCGGTTTCAAGTCCTGGCCGAGCTCACTTGAATGAGACCCCGTTAGACTATTGTTAGATTGTTTCTTGTTGGGTTTAGTGATCTGGACACCCAGTTTGTCTAGACCACTTTGGCTTTTCCCTTTCCTTCTGGTTCTATCTCTGAGAAGGAGGCCTTCATCTCATCAAATTCCATTTGTGATTCGTGAGATCCTTCAGGGTCTGAGTTCAAGGTTCGAGCTTGGCGTGTGCTTTTTCCTTTGTAGTTCCTACAATTGTTCTTGTGTTCACCTTGTGACCAACCACAGCTTCGGCAGCATGTGGAGGGTTTTGTGCAATCTCGTGCGAGGTGTGGTCCAAGACAATTATAGCATTTTCCTCTTAAGGAAGGTCTGTTCACAGCACCAATATCCATGGGTGCGCCTCGACCTGGTTGCAGCTCATATTTGGTAAACCTTGGTTGAGGTGCTGGGCATGAGCTACTCTGGTATGACGTATTCCCAGGATAGGATCGGAATGGGTTTCCTGTAGACTGTTCTAGTTTCATTCGTTCATATGTCCTCCCGATGCTTACATAATCATCTAGGAGTTCTTGTACGGTCTTAGACTCGGTCATATTTAGGGATTGTTGTTGATAGATCTGGTAATTGACTGCCTTCTTTAGTATTGTAAGACCATGCTCTTTGGAGATTCCTGATTCTTGGAACAGAATAATGAAGAGCTGTGAGAAGGAGTGTATATCCATAGTTCCTTGTTTGAGAGCTTCTAGCTTCTTCAAACTTTCATGTGCAAGGACATCTATCTGGAAGAAGCCTTTGACCTTGGCTTCTAATTCATCTATGGTTAACCATGCACCATCTCCTGGGATGACTGGAGGATCTCCGGTGGGAGTATCAGCATTTCTTGCACATGCTTCCAGCGTTAGAAGTGCAAATCTAGATGCCTTTCCATTCATCTGTGAGAGGATTGCCACAGTGCAGAGTTGGTTTGTCTCCCAAGTTTGTTGGTTAGCCCATAGCTTGGTTCTGAGCCACCATAAGCGGAAGGAGGGTCTACTTCCATCCCAATAGCCTGGGTTGGCTATTTTCCTGGTGACATCTTTCTTTCTTTCCGTATTGGCTGCTGTTTGTTCTAGAGTTAGCGCATTGAGCACGTCAATGAGGTCGTTAATATCAGTTCCGTGAGATATGTTTATTTATGTTTTCGTGAGAGTTTTCTGGATTGTTTGAGTAACTGAAAATAGACAGAGTTCTTTGGATAGGAGTTGGAAAGTTTACAACAAGCAAGTTTTGTCATATGAGTTTGGAAACATTGTTTTTCGTCTTTTGTAAGTTTAGTGTGCCTGTTTACGCAATTCAGTATGCTAGTCTTCTGTCTGAGAGTCTGGTAACTTGGCAAGAGGATTCCTTCTCTGGTAAGGAGGTGGTGCGGCGCGGTCAGCAACTGAAATGCCATAAACAGAAAATTGGTTTACGCAGGGTAAATTACGTGCAGCAGGGAAAAATGATTGCTCTGACGCTTCTGATTCTTCCCTTTGAGAATGAGGAGAAGAAATTTCTCTTTGATTGGCTGGAGTAGGAGGTCTGACTCTTACTGGAAGAGGTTCTTCTTCTTCTTCCTCTTCTTCTTCTGATTCTGGTCTTAGTTCTTGAACAGGGACAACAGGATGGATTTTACAAAGAGTGTATGTTATTTCAAGGGAGCCGTTTAGGTCTCCTGAGACTACTTGTTGGCCTAAAGTAAGGTAGGCCCCGATGAGGAGGAATAAGAGGTACGAGTAGTCTAATCCTAGTTGGTACCCGAGGGAGGCGAGAATGAGGAATACTACTTTTATAGGTACAGTCCATTCTATGTACCCTTCTTTTCTTTGTAACCTTTCTAATCTGACCCCGTTCTGGTGGAAGATGAGCTCCCGATCCACTAGCCTGAGGGACAGGTCCTTCGCCAATAATCTCCGCTGGTGTTGCTCGGAGAAAATGTCGAGATAGATTCCAACGGTCAGCTGATGGAGTGTTGGGTGAGACATGTTGGAAATAATAGTGGAGGAAATTGGTCCTACTTTGGATAGAGAAAGGGCAAATGGGCTCAAAGTTCGCCAGCTGGAAGCATGGGCCTAGAGGTGCCCAGTCAACGGCTTCTGGGAGTTCGGGGGAGGCTGGTTGGTATGGGTCGTAGGGATCATAAATCTCCCTATACTCTTCAAGATGGTGCTCGACTTCTGGATCGAGTGGGTTCTGGTGAGGTTGGGTAAGCTTTGGTCTTTTATTGGGTAAGGGGAGTCTTACGCGGAGGTTTAGATACTCGTGTAGATCTTCGGGGTTAAACCTTGCATAAGGTTCTATGTCACCATGAGCGGGGCTAGGTGAGCGCAAGAGCGGGGTGTCGGGTTGTGGGATGATATCGAGGTCGTTTGGGTTGATGTCAGGGAGTGGTATTAGGACACGACCATTGGATCCGATGGCAACTTGGATAACCTCAGTGGGGTAAATCTCTCATGATGAGAGGTGAAGTCGGCGAAGTAATTGATGTGGGACACTAGATGGTGAGCCTTTGTCAGCTATCGTCCTTGACCCTATGTGAGGGAAGGTCCTTACTTGTTACTATTGGGTACTATCGAGTTGCTAGTTTCAAGATCAAGTTTGTTCGGCTTGCAGGTAGCTAATCTGCGAGAGGAAGGTTAGTGTAGTCTTGTTCTAATGAAACACTCAACAACTTACCTAAGTGCTGAAGTGCTTGTGCTAGAACAGTAGAGTAGTCTTACTAGAGGAGAGCTGTTGAGGAGAACTCTAGGAGAACAAGACTGAGGGGGACGCCCTTCAGACTCCTGGTTTATATACTATTGGTGTGTTTGTACCTATTTGGTATGAACCTTAAGTGCTAGCCAATAGCAAAAATGTATCATACAGCAATGCGCAGCAATGTACAGCCTTGCGCAGTAAGCTGAGTAAGAACAATAGAAAAGATGAGTCATGATGACTGCGGCGCAGCAGTCTTAGTAAGAAAGGTAATCAAGAATGAGTAAGCAAGAGTAAGCATGTATGAGTAAGCAGAAAGGTAGTCCGTATCACATGACAAAGGTCACGTGATCAGGTCACGTGATTAAGTCATGTGATTATTGTACAAGATAATCGACTAAGTCCAAAAGGAAAGCTGAGTCTAATGAAAGCGTAGACAAGTAAGTAAAAGTGTAGGAGAAGAAAGGTAAGAACTGTACCATTTGTAACACTAGCCTGACTCCGTTCTCGTGGAATATCAGGTTTCTGTCGGCTATCCGGAAGAATAGGTCCTTGGCCAATAATCTCATTTAGTGTTGCTTGTAGAAGGCGTTGAGATAAATCCCAATACTGAGCTGGTGGAGTGTGGGGTGAGACGTGTTGGAAGTAGTAGCGGATGAAATTGATCCTACTTTGGATGGAGAACGGGCGAATTGGTTCGAAATTCACCGGTTGGAATCTGGGTCCTAGTGGGGACCAATCAATAGGTTCTGGGAGTTCGGGGGGAGCTGGTTGAAAAGGGTCGTAGGGATCGTAAATCTCCCTATATTCTTCAATGTGATGCTCGACTTCTGGGTCGAGCGGATTCTGGTGAGATTGGTTAGACTTTGGTCTTCTATCGGGTAGGGGAAATCTTACGCGGAGGTTGAGATAACCAAGTAGGTCGGCAGGATCGAAGTGGACATAGGGCTCTACACTTCCACGAGCGGGACTGGGTGAGTGCGAAAGAGGGGTGTTGGGCTGTGGGATTATTGGGTGGTCGTTGGGGTCAATATCCAGAAGTGGTGATAGGACACGTCCGTTTGATCCGATTGCGACCTGGATTACTGAATTTGGGTAGATCTCATGGTAAGATGTGAAGTCGTCGAAGTAGTCGATGTGAGACACTAGTTGGTGAGCCTTTGTCAGTTATCGCCCTTGACCCTATCTGAGGGAAGGTCCTTACTTGTTATCAATTTGAGTACTATCAAGTTGTCGGTTTCCTAGTTGCTAGATCAGGTATTCGGCTTGCAGGTAGCTAGTCTGCAAGGGGAAGGTTAGTATAGTCTTGTTCTAATGAAACACTCAACAACTCACCTAGAGCGCTGAAGTGCTTATACTAGAACAATAGAGGTAGTCAAGCTAGAGGAAAGCTATTGAGGAGAACTCCAGGAGAACAAGACTGAGGGGGATGCCCTTCAGACTCCTGGTTTATATACTATTGGTGTGTTTGTATCTATTTGGTATGAACCTTAACTACTAGCCAATAGCAAAAGTACAGCATATAGCAATGCGCAGCAATGTATAGCCTTGCGCAGTAGCTGAGTAAGAACAATAGAAAAGATGAGTAATAATGACTGTGGCGCAGCAGTCTTAGTAAGAGAGGTAATTGAAAATGAGTAATCAAAGGTAAGCATATATGAGTAAGCGGAAAAGTAGTCCATGTCACGTGACAAGTGTCAGGTGATCAGGTCACGTGATTAAGTCACATGACTATTGTACAAGATATTCAACTAAGTCCAAAAGTAAAGCTAAGTCAAGTGAAAGCATAGACAAGTAAGTAAAAGTATAGGGTAAGAAAGGTAAGAACTGTACCGTTTGTAACAAGTAAGAACAATAGAAAAGATGAGTAATGATGACTGCGGCGCAGCAGTCTTAGTAAGAAAGGTAATCGAAAATGAGTAAGCAAGAGTAAGCATATATGAGTAAGTGGAGAGATAGTCTGTGTCACATGACAAGGGTCAGGTGATCAGGTCAGGTGATTAGGTCACATGACTATTGTACAAGATATTCGACTAAGTCCAAAAGTACAGCTAAGTCAAGTCAGGTAAGTAAAAGTGTAGGATAAGAAAGGTAAGAAATGTACCGTTTGTAACACTTAGGACCATACTATAGATCTTAAGAAAGATTTGATATGGAAATACTCAAGGGCCATGCCTCATAAGAGTTCTTAGGGCATGAGCAGACTATATCCCTCTAAGTCAAGAGGCTCTGTAATACTCTAGCTGATGTAGTTCATCTACTCTCTCTTCTTTATTGCTACTTAGACCTGAAATGCTAACATTTAAAGACTTAACATATCCAACTCTCTTCTCAAAGAAATCAAGAAACTTGATAACAATAACTACAAGTGTTGGGCCATAGACATGGAGGCCTACCTTTGCTCTCAAGGACTATGGCAGTGAGCCATGGTTTATACTCACCCAGCTAACACTGATGTAGTGGCCCAAGAGGCATGAGATGACAATGATAATAAAGTCTTAGGGAGCATTTATCTCTTCCTTCAGACCCATATCTCTGCTTGCTTTGGCATCTGAGGAACCTCAAAGCTCTTTGGCAATTACTCAAGCAATAGTACAATCAGCCTACTATTGCTGGTGCTCTCTCCATCTTCTATGTGCTCCAGTAGCTCCACTTTCCCAAGAACAACCATCTGTCCAGTACCTTCACTTGCCTTAATAACTGCTTCACTTGTCTAAACAATGCCAGCTATACTATTGCCAACTCTCTTAAACTCATGTTCACTCTCAACAAACTCCCCAAATATGTTGAGTTTATTTCTCAACATATTAATCAGGTTAACATGGAACACAAGAGGAGCACTGGGACAGCTATAGTCCCCAATATAATCAACCTCAAGGCCCAAGTCATTGCTGCCTGATAGCAATATGTTATAAGGCAGAAGTCTTCTGAAGCAAAGCCAGCTAAGCCAGAAATGGCTAATGCTAACTTGACATAGAAAAAGGACATGAGCAACCCTAAGGTCAAGGATCAATAGCAGGCCAATGCTCCTATCAATAACAATAGTAAGGCGAAGAACAAGGGTAAATGCCATAAAGACAAGTGCTCCAAGAATAGTAAGGAGAAGTACAACTAGTGTTGCTAGTATTGTAATAATATCACTGTCTCTGACTCTGACTCTGACTCTACCTCTTTTGTGGAGAATAACACTGTTATCATTGACCCCACTACCTCCTTGTTTTATATCCTCTATGGTTGACCCTTAGCTTCTTGCTCATATCCCTGATGCTATATTATATAGATTACCTGCCTTCCCTAATGCTCAATATTATATGGATTACCTGCCTTCCCTAATGCTCAGCATGCCATCTTCCTTGCATATTGAATAGATGTATAACCCACTATGCAGACAATGAAAACACTTGATTCTATTGTTGCTCATTATGTTACCTTTGATGACTTGAATCTCATTTATATCAATCTTCTTGATAGATTGGATAATACTATTTATATGGCTATTGAGGACAATCCTAATCTCCTCCCTATTGGTTCTTTTGCTTGACTTACTACCTCCATTTGCACTAATACTCAGTGCCCTCAGGTAATTCCTCACTATCACTTTGAGGCAGTTAATCCTGCTCTCAAAGACTGTCTTACTTCACCATTGATACTTCTAGCTGAGATTGAGAATAAGGATATTATTTTCATAGGCAATAATGAGATAGATAAGTACTTGTCTTAGTACTTTGATATTAAGGCCATTCATAATTGGTCAATTCCTTCTATCTCTTGCTGCTCAGCAGATGCTGATATGCAGTATCCATTATAGAACTTGTATTATACATTATCCACTATAGTAGATAGAGACTCAAATATATCTATTGTCTACCCTTTATATCTCTTATGTGATAAGTGCTTAATGCACTACAGTAAGGTGAACAGAAGAAAAACACTATACCAAATGATATCTGGCTACTTGATTCTGGTGCTTCAGCATATTTTACCATGATATCAATGACTTTATTGAGTACAAAGTGTATGTGAAGCCAATATATTCAACTATAGCTAATGACAAGGCACCTATTCTGGATACAGGCACTATAATGGTAGAGTTAAATGGAAAACCTATGCAGTTATCACCAGTGATCTATATACCCTTCTATATATTGAAATTAATATCTATGGGTATTCTACTAGAAGATCCTAGCCTCTTGCTTAAAGTAAGACCAGGTCATATGGATATAATCAACAAGTGCAACAAACAAGTTGTCTTATCCTTCCATTCACATGAAAATGACACAATGTATTGGATATATGCCTCTATAATTAAATCTGGCCATTATGCTACTACTACAGTTACTATTGACTATAATCTAATATATTGCTATCTAGGCCACCCCTCTCATGAAATACTATGTGCTAGAAGAGAGCAGAATAGTATAGGATTACCATTACCTCAATAAATGGACCATCAATAACAATTACTCTCTTCCCCTAATTAGTTAGCTGGTGGACAAACTAAAAGAAGCCAAGCTATTTACCAAAATAAATCTATGATAGGGCTATAACATTGTGTATATCAAAGAAGATAATGAATGGAAAGCCATATTTGTTTGTTGCTGAGGCACTTATGAACCTCTCATAATATATTTTGGTCTCTGCAACTCTCCAGTAACTTTCCAAGGATGAACAAAATCTGCACTGACTTAGAGGACATGGTAGTCATTTACATTGATAATATCCTTATCTTTATAAAGACAATTAACCATGATAAATATGATAGGATTGTAAAAGAAGTACTATGCTGGCTAGAAGCCAATAATTAATTTATAAAACCTGAGATATGCTCATTTAAAATTAAAGAAGTTGAATTTCTAGAAATGATTATATCTGATTAAGAAATCAAAATAGACTGGTCAAAAGTCAAGGCTATTTTAGACTGGCCTATTCCCATGAAAGTTCAAGCTGTCAGAGCTTTTCTTAGACTAGCCAACTTCTACCATTGTTTAAAGGACTTTTCCATAGTAACTAGACCATCTAACCACTTGACAAAGAAAATTTAACCCTGGACATAGAAAGATCAAGAACAAAAGACATTTGATATGCTCAAAGAGAAATTTACCATGGCCCTGATCTTGGCATTCCCTGACAATAATGCCAGGTTTAGACTAGAATATAATACTTTGGACTTTACTATAGGAGCTATCTATCTATGAAAAAGGACAATAACTGGCACTCTGTCACCTTCTCAAGCCACTCCATGAATCCTCAGGAATAGAACTATCAAATAGCTGACAAAGAAATATTGGCAATTATCCATGCTTTGAAGCAGTGGAGGTACTATCTAGAAGGTGCGAAGTATAAGTTCAAGATATGAATTGATCATGCCAATCTTGAATATTTTATGAAATCATAAGATCTGAATTGACAATAGGTGTACTAAATACAATATCTAAGTTAGTTTAACTTTCAATTAGTATGAAAGCCAGGAACTTCCATGGAAAAGATGAATGCTCTCTTGAGATGAGAAGACCATAGCAAGTGTTACAAATACTACTTTCTCAACTTATGAGCTTAGAACATTTTCACTTTCTATCTTATCTTATCTTTGAGCCACAGACTCCTATTTATTCCTTTCACAACTTCACTTGCACTTATGAACATACCTTATCTTCTTTCACATGGTCACTCATTCATCTAAGATCTATGCCTCATGACTTCATCATTGCTTTTATACATGATCTTTCACTCTGTCATATCTCATGATGTACACATGTATCATTCTTTCCATGCACATCACACATGTTATGCTTCTCTTCTATTTCATGGCTATGTAAATATACATGTTCTCCTCATATAGACATAGGATATTGGTAGATCCAGTACAAACATGTACACACCTCATATAGCATATAAGCCCTTAATGTAGTGGCCAAGGAACTTCAGTTTAGTTCCTCTTGGTCTTTCCCTGTTAACTCTCCCCCTTACAACTGAGTAGCCTAAGATCAATTTACTTTAACTAGTGAGTTTCTAGGTTGTTTCATTAGGAACTGAACTTACAAAAATCTCACTCTACTCCATGCAACTAGCAAGCAAGACTTAGCTAGTGTGTACTATCTGAAGGCTTCAGAGAATTAGAAGTTGAAGTAGCTAGTAGTGTACCTGTACAGCATGGAAGATCTCTATGCAGCAATATACTTAGCACTCCTTGACAAGCAGCTGGCATAACTAACCAAGTTTCTAAGACAAGATTGGGAAGAGTCACAAGCAGGCAGAGAAGACACCCCTTTAGAAGATTACAAATTAGTATACCCAGAATCTGAGATTCCTAAAGAACCAGCACAGGCATAGGAAGAAAAAGATAATACTAGACCACTAAGAAAAGCCATAGTGGCATTAGTAGGATTTGAGGCACCCAGGAAAGAAATACCTAAGTTAAGAGATGCTTTTGTAGGACCAACCAGAACTCCCAAAAAGCCAAGGCAAAAGAAGGCCTATAAATATGACTTAAAAAGATAAGACTTGATAAAATCAAAGGAGGATTCCACTACTACACACCTTACCTAAGACCTTGAAACATATTCAAGAAACTCTTATGTAAACCCCACATTCTCACAGAAGATCCCTACTTCTACAAATATGTACTCACAGAAGCCCCTATATATAAAAGATTCTAAGTGTACCAAGTCATTCTTTTTTTAGAAGTTTTATCTAGTCTTTAACATATCTCAACAAATTCTTGACATCCTTACAAACCCTTATGCCAGTTATAATGGGCAATGAGTTGCCATCCTAACAGGATTTCAACAATTTATTACTGAGAATCAAAATCTAAGAAATTAGTTACAACAAAGTGAGACAATGATTCAAGCACTACAAAATCAAATAAGAGCAGATGAGCACACAATCACTCTTTTACATACCATCTCAGAAGCCAGAGAAAATATTGCACAATAATTCCAGTGACAAATTGATTACTTAACCAGACAAATGGCACTAGAAAGAGCTGCACCACTACCAGTAGCACATGCTCTCACCTCAAGTATATTTTGGGGCCAGAAAGTCGAAATCTTTGTAGACCCTGGAGAATATGATGGCTCCCAGGCTAAATTTGAAGAGTGGTAGGAAAAAATGCAGGCATGGCTTGAAATAAACTCTAGCATAATAGAAGAGGAGTCTTATGAAGCAGTGGTGGCTATTCTCTCTAGAATAAAAGGACTGAAGGCTGGACCCTTCACTTAAACACACTGTTACAGTTCAAGAAGCGAGGCTGTGGCATAGCCATATGAAAATGAAGAACATGAGGAGAAGAAGAGAAGGGGGAGCAGAAATGATCATGGGAAGACATGTGTTCTACACATGTTCAATATGACTAAAAGGGAAAATGACTGGAGATTTGAATCAGGAAAAGAGGAGAAAAATGACTAAGTCCATTGAATATGCTTGTGGAGGTAATGAACCATAACACTACCCCCTCTCTATAAGTTGACTTCCAGGTGACTAAAAGGTTTATCCGAATGTTCTGTGACATTTTCGGGACATTTCTCAAAGAGATATGCAAAGTCTTTCTTGTCAATGGATAGGGCCCAAGGTGCCACTGGGTTTTTAAGGTGGAATTCTCTCATGCTTTCTGTTTTATTGTTTATTAAAAATTGGGCAATGGCTAGCCAATCAGCCCATTTATCTTATTTTTCAAAGCAAAATACCCTCAGGAATTTTCCTACTTCTTTGTTTATGATTTCTGACTGCCCGTCAGTCTGTGGGTAGAACGCTGTACTATGCTTGATATTAATACCAAGGGCATTGTTAATTTCATGTGCAACCTTTGCTGCAAATTGTGGACTGCAGTCCGATGTGAGCGTCTTAGGTAAGCCATGATACTTCCAGATATGGGAGAGGAAGAGGCAAGCTATGTTGAGTGCCAATTGTACCCCTTCATTGTTCAAAATGACTGTGTGAATGTTCTCCAGGGAAATTACAAGAACTCCTTTATTGTCATTTTCTATGCTGATTTGGTGATCTTCTTATTAAGAGAGAGCATTGGCTTTTCCCATAGAAGTACCAGGCTTATGAACCTAGACAGATATTGCACCCATCACGCTTGTCTCTAGTTGAGATCCTGTCTGGTCATGAACCACTGCAAATTTGCATGGTCGTTCCATATTTCAAACTGGTATCTAGCACCTTCTAGATAATGACACCATTGCTCCAGTGCTTGTATGACTGAGAGTATTTCTTTGTTGGCAATTGGGTAGTTCCATTCCTGTGGGGTCATGGAGTGGGAAGAGTAGGCAACTGGGTGCCATTTGTCATCCTTGAGAACCAAGAGCACAGCGCCAGCTGCGTAATCCAATGCATCTGATTCAACGCGGAATTGACAATCTAGATCAGGGAAGGCAAGGATAGGAGTGGAGGTAAATCATTGCTTAAGCATGTCAAATGCTGATTGGCAGGCATTGGTCCATTCGAAAGGTTGATCCTTTTTGGTTAAATCATTTAGTGGATGTGCGATCTGCACATAGTCCTTGATGAACCTTTGATAGCAGTTTGTCAAGCCTAGGAAACTCCGTACTCCTTTTACCGTTTTTGATTCTGGCCATTCCAGTATAGCCGAGACCTTGCTTTGATCTATTTTTATTCCATCTTTTCCCACAATTATCCCAAGGAAATTCACTTCATCAACACAGAAACCATATTTTTCTGGTTTTACAAATAAGTCATTTTCTTCTAACCTGCGAAGAACTTCGAGGATGATCTTGTCGTGCTCGGTTTTGCTTTCTGTTTTTGTAAAGATCATAAGATCGTCTATGTATACAATGACCACGTCATCCATGTCCACAAAGATCTCATTCATCATTACTTGAAAGGTGGCAGGGGAATTACATAAACCAAAGTACATTACTTTTGATTCTTAGGATCCTCTAAAGCATATGAAAGCGGCCTTCCACTCATCACCTTCTTTGATCCTTATGTTGTTGTATCCCCATCTTAGATCCATTTTTGTGAACATTTTAGCTTCTTTGAGCTTATCAACTAGTTGGCCGATCAATGGCAGAGGGTAGTTATTTTTGACTGTGTGTTCATTTAGGTAATGGTAATCCTGTACCATCCATTTGTGCCCATCTTTCTTTGGAATGAAGAATACCGGTGATATTTGTTCTGATTTGGAAGGGACAATATAACCTTTTCTAAGTTGGTCATCAATAAAGTCCAACACTTCCTTTTGTTCATCATCTGATAATGGTATAATTCTTTCTTTTCTGAGTTTAAACATGTCCTTCAGTTCTATGGCATGATCCCATGGCTTTCATAAGGGCATCCACTCTGATTCTCCTTTTGAGAAAATTTTTAGGAATTGGTGATACTCTTTTGGAACCATTTCCTCAATGGTCTTTTCTTTTTCTTTGGGGACTATATCCAGCACATAGATGATGGTGTAGGCAGTATATTGGGCATCTCTTTCATGGTGTCCAGATCCTCTATGTGGAGGTTTTCCTTTTCTTGGAGTAAGGTGCATGAGTTTGGACATCTTGTCATTTTTACTGTGCCCTTCTGCCAATTAATTTCCAGATTGTGGCAACATAGCCATGAGAAGCCTAGGATGAAGGCATTCTTGCCTAAATCTATTACTTCTGCTGAGACCATTTTCCAGTGTCCCATGTAATCAATAATTAATTCTGTGGAGTGTGTGATAGATCCAGCAGAATTTCTTGTTCCATCCATGTTATAGACAGGGATGTCATGGCAGAGTTTTTGTAAGGGAATGTGGTGATCTTTTGCCCATTGGTGATCAATAAAAATAGTGTTTGCTCCCGAGTCCAGGAGAGTATCAAGGAGGGTAAACGTTCGACCTTCTTTTGGCCGAATCAAGATTTGTAAGTTGATTTCTCTATCCATCACATTTGATCAGATGAAAGATCCTTCTGGGATTTCATTTGGGGAAGAGGAAAGAGAGGAATTAAGCACCAGATTAACATCCCAGCTGAGCTCACTAGAAGGCCCCTCTGATGTGGTAAAGTAAGTAAAATTATTTTTGTATTTATCATCTATGACATCCACAGGATTTTCTATATTGAGCAAATAAAATCAGGAACTCTTCACACACCCAAGATCATGTGAAGAGTAATTCATTTTTTTGAGAGGAGACTCTCATAGTCTCAGAACCAGGCCCGAGCTTCTTCGAAACTCATGCCCTGTATTGCCCTTAGCAGATCAGAGCCTTCCTTTTGCTTTCCCTTGTCTATTGCAGAGGTACTTGCTTGTGTGGGTTTAATGACATCACTAAACATGTCCTTGGTGCTCGTGGCATGAATTTGTTTTGACCACTTCTTGTAGTCTTTTCTGTGGGATCTCCTGAGGAGCTTGTACTCTAGGCATTGCACCTGGGGTTTTTTACAGTCCTTGACAAAGTAATCCCCTTGACAGTTATAACATTTCCCGTGGGGGACCTTGGTATTGACCGCATCAATGTCCATTGCATTGGGGTTATGTATTATGGTGCGCTGCACCATTCC
Organism: Chalciporus sphaerocephalus; assembly: GCA_038094055.1. Classification (NCBI taxonomy): domain Eukaryota; kingdom Fungi; phylum Basidiomycota; class Agaricomycetes; order Boletales; family Boletaceae; genus Chalciporus; species Chalciporus sphaerocephalus. The sequence continues at coordinate 139,350 of JBBPTH010000026.1, read as the reverse complement.
TTTTATAATAAAGCCGAGCAGTTGCTTTCTGTCAGCAAGTTTCCTTAGCTCCACTACAAATCCGTCATAGTTATTGTAGCATCCTTTTTCCATAATTATTTTCTTTACAAGTTCTTGGTCAGCATTTTGCTCAAGCAACTTGATGTGCCTTGCATCGTCCCAGTTGTCTAGGGCACAATGTGTTTCAAACTTGGTAAGGAATGTTTCCATCCTCAGTGAACCTTGTTTTAAACTGGTAATCATTTTCTGGTGGTATTCTTGTTCATTAGATGATTGGAACTGGTCCATGATCATCTTTTCAAATTCCGGCCATGTGTACCAGTCTCCATCGAGAATTTGTGACATAATTGCTTGTGAGAAGTCACCAGCATCCCCATCTTTTATTCGGCTAAGGATAACCTTGATACCTCCTACTCCTCTGAGCAAGACATAATTTTCTTCATATCATGCACAAACTTGTATCCACCACTCTTCAAATTTCTTTCCCTTTGACCCATCATAGTCACCGGGATCTGCTATGATTTTTGACATTTTTACCGGGCCAGCCAGTGATGGTGCAGTGCTCATGGACCCTGATGGTCCTGGCTGTGAAGAAAGACTCGCAATTTCTTGCTCCAGGTGGAAGTTCTCTCTTGCTAGCACCTGCATAGTATCTGCTTGTTGCTCTAGGAACAGCCTCAGTTGTGTTCCCAGAGCAGAGGCTTGTGGATTTGCTGTGTCTAGTACCATTTGGCTGAGAATTGCAGCAAGATTGTGGAAGAGGGAAGTAGACATTTTTATTAATTAAACTATTTAGAACTTGTAGCAGGGGAGTGGTTTGGTTAGGTCTCATGGCCTGAGACTTATTCTAGTTATTTATGGCTTTGTCAGGTCTCGGGTCTCCTATGACTGGTCTCCTGATCTTAGCCCTAAATTGTGCCAGTTTCTTTACCCTGCACGCTTTCTTCTTGGGTGGCTCCTCTGGCACCACTGATTCTTCTCTTTCTCTTTTGACTACCCTAAACCTATCTCTGAAATCTTCTAGACCTCTCCTAAAGTCAAAGGTAGTATACCCTTTGTACACTAACAAGAACTCCCTCTCTAACCACCCATGTTCTTCTGTGGATGCTGGTGGCATGTGGGGTGCAAGGGAGGGTGTGCATTCACATGGTTAGGGAGTGTGGTCATTGGGGTTGATTTCTTCTTTGACTCTCCCAGAATTGGTTTCTATCTCCAAGAGTTGGTCTAGTTCATTCTCTTGGGGAAGGTCTATGCCCAGTGTCCTATCTAGCAGGAGAGCTTGGGCTACACTTAGATAGGCATCATAATAGGTTGCCTTCTCGCCTTCTGAGTCCAGTCCAAAATAGAACTGTTCTGGCTGCAAGGCATTGAAGGCCCTGAGGGTGTGGGAGAACAGTAAGAGAAGTCTGGCTAGAACTTCTTCACCCACCGAGACCTGAGCAACTTCTGCTTCAGCATCTGGCTCTTCGGTCTTAACTATCATAGGGACAGCTTATGTCCTACTAGGTCCTATGGCTACAGATGCTACATAGGGGTAGTCTAATCTAACACCCAGCATTGGGTTGCTAGCATTACTACAAAAGCCCCAAAGGGTTGCATGAAAAGTAGAGAAGTACACTACTGAAGCTTCATCAAATAAGGTAGATTTCCTCAGAATGACTGTAGGAAAAGATAGGATAAAAATGGATCAAAGCAAGGTCTCAGCTATACTGGAATGGCTAGAACCAAAGATGATAAAAGGAGTACGGAGTTTCCTAGGCTTGACAAACTGCTATCAAAGGTTCATCAAGGACTATGTGCAGATCGCACATCCACTAAATGATTTAACCAAAAAGGATCAACCTTTCGAATGGACCAATGCCTGCCAATCAGCATTTGACATGCTTAAGCAATGATTTACCTCCACTCCTATCCTTGCCTTCCCTGATCTAGATTGTCAATTCCGCGTTGAATCAGATGCATTGGATTACGCAGCTGGCGCTGTGCTCTTGGTTCTCAAGGATGACAAATGGCACCCAGTTGCCTACTCTTCCCACTCCATGACCCCACAGGAATGGAACTACCCAATTGCCAACAAAGAAATACTCTCAGTCATACAAGCACTGGAGCAATGGTGTCATTATCTAGAAGGTGCTAGATACCAGTTTGAAATATGGAACGACCATGCAAATTTGCAGTGGTTCATGACCAGACAGGATCTCAACTAGAGACAAGCGTGATGGGTGCAATATCTGTCTAGGTTCATAAGCCTGGTACTTCTATGGGAAAAGCCAATGCTCTCTCTTAATAAGAAGATCACCAAATCAGCATAGAAAATGACAATAAAGGAGTTCTTGTAATTTCCCTGGAGAACATTCACATAGTCATTTTGAACAATGAAGGGGTACAATTGGCACTCAACATAGCTCACCTCTTCCTCTCCCACATCTGGAAGTATCATGGCTTACCCAAGATGCTCACATTAGACCATAGTCCACAATTTACAGCTAAGGTCGCATATGAAATTAACAGTGCCCTTGGTATTGATACCAAGCTTAGCACGGCATTCTACCCACAGACTGACGGACAGTCAGAAATCATAAACAAAGAAGTAGGAAAATTCCTGAGGATATTCTGCTTCGAAAAACAAGATAAATGGGCTGATTGGCTAGCCATTGCCTAGTTTTCAATAAACAATAAAACCCACACTGCAATGAAAAAGACACTATTTGCAGTCACACGCTCATATGAGCCAAGGATAGGGGTTGAACCTCCAAAAGTTCCCACTGAGGCCCTGGCAGCCGATTCATTTACCACAATGATAGCCCAGACCATCAAAGATGTTAAAAATAACTTGGCTAAGGCTAAAGAAAAAATGAAAGCACAGGCCGATAAACACCACTCCACTGCACCAGAATATCAAATTGGCCAGCAAGTCTGGCTTAGTACAGAAAATCTGTGCCTAACATGCACATCTAAAAAACTGTCATGTTATGGTTCATTACCTCCACAAGCATATTCAATGGACTTAGTCATTTTTCTTCTTCTTTCCCGATTCAAATCTCCAGTTATTTTCCCTTTTAGTTATATTGAACACATGTAGAAGATGTGTTTTCCCACATTTATTTCCGCTCCTTCTTTTCTTCTTTTCCTCATGTTCTTCATTTCTACATGGCTATGCCACAGCCTCACTTCTCTTCTATTCTTATGCCCCATATATCACATAGAATAGGTGGAACAGGGCTAGCTACTCTATAGCAGCCAGCAACAAGGAATAGCAGGGATAAAAGAGTAGAAGAACTTACTCTTGAGAGAACTTGACTTGAGAAGTAAAAAGAGCTTGTGATAGCTCTTGTAAGTTACTAACTTGAGTGAAAGTAACTTGGGATTAAAAGACAAAGAATGAGCCCTTTTATACTGTTGTACAGGATAATATCTATTATACTGTAATTGTATGCACTTATGCAGATATATAAGACACTGCATAGATTTTATCATCATGATAGATTCTTTGTCATTGTGTCAGTCAGCATTGGTAAGATATTGACTAAGTGGTCAGTAAGATAATCACTAAGCTATCAGTAAGCATGAATAAGTATTGTAGAGTGCTGTATAAGTGATTATCAAGATAAGATAATCAATTGCATATATGACTAGAAATAAAGAGTGACAGATCATACAACAGTCATGTCAGGTGACTATCACATAGGTCATGTGACATAGGGGTTCTCCCTATATGTCTAACATATCCCTGTCTTCTATAGTGTAGTGCATATATACAGCTAACACTTTATTTCTTCAATATTATTTTCTTCTGTAGTTTCTTTGATGTTTAAAATAGAATATTTGTTTGAGTCTCTTTGAATACCCAGATTATTCAGAGAGCTCATTCTTTTCCCTTCTCCTCAGCTATTTTCATGTCATAGAAGTATGCCTTCATTTCTTCAAAGGACATACCATGGACTTGTGAAGAGGTCTTATTTTGGGAGATAGTTTGGTAGATGGATCTTGTTTTTGAACATTCCTTCTTGTATTTGCTGCCAAGCCACTTGTATTCTATATACATGATCTTTTCTTTCTTGCAGTCTTTGATCATGTGGTTACTGCCACAATTAAAATATTTTGGGATATTTCCTGTTTTAGCAATGTCAATATCTATGGCATTTGGGTCATGCCATAGACTGTTATTTGATTTAAAGAAGACCCATCCCCTTATGAAATCTAGTGTTTCTTGTGCAGTATCAACTTCTTGAATAGTTCTCTCACTTTTCATCTCTGAAGATTTGGGCAATAATGCCCCCTTTGACATTATGCTCAAGTAATTTGACCTTATATGAGTCATTAATATTTGCTCTTTGATAGAGTGACTCTCACTTGACAATGAAGTCATCTATCCTTTTATCCTTCTTGTGAATGAGTTTGTATAGTTCTGCATGTGCCTAGTCTTGCTGGTTCATGCTGCAGAACACTGTTTCAACATCTACTATTAATTCTTCCCATGAATAGATTCTTCCCATCATGAGGTGTGTGAAACACTTAAAAGTCCTAAGACAATCAGGTGCTACTCAAACTTAGAAGGGGAGGACTGGAATAGGATGGTTAGACTTTGGAGAAAAGTCCAAGTAAACTAAACTGGAGAATGTCTAGCTTAGCCCTTGGGGTTTATATACTCATAGGTTTGTATGTACATGTTTGGTTCTTATCTACTAATAATAGAAATACCCATAGTCCTAGAAGATAAAAGATAAGAGAGACATATACTATTGGTAGAGTGGAAATAAAAAGCATAGCCTTTGTGATCCATGAGATATAAGAATGGAAGAGAAGTGAGGCTGTGACATAGCCATGTGGAAATGAAGAACATGAGGAAAAGAAGAAAAGAAGGAGCGGAAATAAATGTGGGAAAACACATCTTCTACATGTGTTCAATATAACTAAAAGGGAAAATAACTGGAGATTTGAATCGGGAAAGGAGAAGAAAAACGACTAAGTCTATTGAACATGCTTGTGGAGATAATGAACCGTAACACTACCCCCTCTCTATAAGTCAACTTCCAGGTGACTAAAAGGTTCATCCAAATGTTCTGTGACATTTTCGGGATATTTCTCAAAGAGATATGCAAAGTTTTTCTTGTCAATAGATAGGGCCCGAGGTGCCGCTGGGTTTTTAAGGTGGAATTCTCTCACGCTTTCTTTCGCATTAGAGAGGTTAGCCTTTGGTTCCCACATATGGTCTGTTTCATCATAACTCTTCCAGTGCATAAGGTATTCAAGTTTGCATTGCTGTAAATGGCTATCCATGATGTAGTTAACTTCCCATTCATTGTCTCTGTCTTCCATTACATTTACTGGCCCTGGCTGTGATACAGGTTGCCCTTCAAGGGTCTCATGGTAGGGTTTGATGCGGTCGACGTTAACTGTGGGATAAATCTTCATGCTACAAGAAAGTTTTAATTTTACTGTATTTGGTCCTGTCAAACCAATAATTTCATATGGTCTGAGCCATTGCTCAGACAGTTTTTTAGATACACATGTTAGGCACAGATTTTCTGTACTAAGCCAGACTTGCTGGCCAATTTGATATTCCAGCATAGCTGAGTGGTGTTTATCAGCCTGCACTTCATTTTTTCTTTGGCTTTTGCCAAGTTATTTTTAATATCTTCAATGGTCTATGCTATCGTAGTAGTAAAGAAATTGGCTGCTGGGGCCTTAGTGGGAACTTTTGGAGATTCAACCCCCATCCTTAGCTTATATGAGCATATGACTGTGAACAGAGTCTTTTTCATTGTAGCATGGGTTTTATTATTTATAGAAAACTAGGCAATGGCTAGCTAATTGGCCTATTTATCTTGTTTTTTGTTTACTATTTCTGACTATCCATCAGTCTGTGGATAGAATGCTGTGACAAGCTTGATATCAATACCAAGGGCATTGTTGATTTTATATGTGACCTTTGCAGTGAATTGTAGTCCGTGGTCCAATGTGAGTATCTTAGATAAGCCATGATACTTCTAGACATGGGAAAGGAAGAGTTGAGCTATGTCAAGTGCCGAGACTTCTTTAGTACAAGGCACCAACTCTACTTTCTTTGAGAACTGGTCAATGACTATCAGTATCACTATGTAACCATTTGGAAAGAGAGAGATCAGTAATGAAATCTACAGTGACATCTTGCCAGGGCCCCTCAGGGGTGGGAAGAGGTCAAAGAAGACCACTAGGTGCCTGATTCAAACTTTTGAATCTGTAACACATGTTGTATCTAGTAATGTAGTCTTTAATATAAGTAGTGAGTCTGGGCCATGTGTAGTTGCACCAAATTAATTCAAGCATACAAATGTATGAATATATAAACCCCAAGGGCTAAGCTGGATATTTTCCAGTTTAGTTCACTTGGTCTTTCCTCTAAAGTCCAACTACTCTATTCTAGTTCTCCCTTCCCAAGTTTGAGTAGCACCTGATTGTCTTAGGACTTTTGAGTGTTTCACTTGAACTAAACTCCCCATCCATTGCCTGCTACTCACTCATACCACTTACAAAACTGACCTCAAGTGCATGCCAAGTCCTCTGAATATAGTACCTTGTTGAAGAAGCTTCATAGTATACTTCCCTACCTTTCATTGTATCCTTCAAGGCTTTCATAGAGCTAGTAACTTGGTGCCAGGTATCCAATTAGATCACCTATATGTAGCATCAGTAGCTATAGAGCCTAGTGGGATACAAGCCATCTCTATGATAGTTAAGATTGAAGAGTCAGATGCTAATGCAGAAGTTGCACAGGTCTTGGTAGGTGAAGAGGTCCCAGGAAGACTCCTCTTACCCTTTTCTCACACACTCAGAGCATTTGATGCCTTAGAACCAGAGCAGTTCTATTTTGGCATTGACTCAGAAGGTAAGTCAGCAACATATCATGACTCCTACCTAAGCATAGCCCAAGCACTCCTACTAGATGGGACAGATGGCAGAGAACTTCCCCAAGGATACAAGATAGACCAGCTCTCAGAAATACAGACCAATTTTGAATTTCTCAAACAAGAAATCGACCCCAATGACCACATCCCTCAACTGTGGGAATATATATATACACACTCTTCCCCATACCTCTCACTCCCTTACTATCCACAGAAGAATGTTGGTCATCAAAGAGGGAGCCCTCATTAGTATACAAAGGGTATGCCACCTCTAACTTTAGAAGGGGTCCTCAGGGGTTTGGAGAAAGGATTAAAGTTGTTAAAAGAGAAAGAGAAGAGTTGGTGGTCCCAGAGGAACCACCTAAGAAGAGAACACATACAGTAAAGAAACCTGCACAATTCAGAGCATTGATCAGGAGACTGGTCACAGGAGACCCAAGACCTGATGAAGAGATAACTAAGATTAGCCTCAGACCTAGAAACCCCACAAAACCACCTTCTTATTACAAGTACTAAATACAATAAAATGTCCACCTCCCTTCCTCATGATTTAGCCACAATCCTCAGTGCAATGGCACTAGATACTGGAAACCCACAAGCATCTGCTCTAGGAACCCAACTGAGGCTCTTCCTAGAACAACAAGCAGACACAATACAAGCATTGGCAAGAGAGAATAATTGCCTACAACAAGAGATTGCTATACTCTCATCCCAACCTGGACTATCAGGGTCCACAAGTATCATACTGGCTGGACTGGTAAAACTATCAAAAATCATAGCAGACCCCAAAGACTATAATAGGTCAAAAGGCAAAAAATTCGAAGAATAGTGGATCAGGGTATGCACATGGCATGAAGAAAACTATGTGCTGCTTGGAGGACAAGTGGACATAAAGGTTATTCTCAGCTGAATAAAAGGCAGAGATGCTAATGATTTTTTATGAGCTATGATAACAAGAATTCTCAATAGAGACCAATACATGTGGGCAAAATTTGAAAAAAATAATTACAGACCAGTTCTGGTTATCAAACAAACAAGAATACCACCAGAAAATAATCACTGGTTTAAAACAAGGTTTGTTGAGGATGGAAACATTTCTTATGAAATTCAAAACACATCATGCCCTCGATAACTGGAATGATGCAAGACATATTGAGCTACTTGAGCAAAATACTGACCAAGAGCTTGTAAAGAAAATTATTATGGAAAAAGGATGCTATAATGGCTATGACAACTTTGTACTAGAACTTAGAAAACTTGCCAACAGAAAGCAACTGCTTGGCTACATCACAAGAGGAACAGTGCAGCACACCATGACATGTGACCCCAATGCAATGGACATTGATACAGTCAATACCAAATCTCCCCATGACAAATGCAACAACTGCCAAGGGAATTATTTTGTAAAAGATTATAAGAAACCCTGGATATATTTCCCAGAGTACAAACTCCTCAGGGGTTCCCACAAAAAGGACTGCAAAAAGCAGTCAAAACAAATTCATGCCATGAGCATACAAGATCTGTCTAGTGATGACGTTAAACCCACACAAGCAAATACCTTGGCAATGGCCAAGGGAAAGCAGAAGGAAGGCTCTGATCTGCCAAGAGTAATATAGGGCATGAGTTTTGAAGAAGCTTGAGCATGGTTCTGAGACTATGAGGGACTACCCTCAAAAAAATAGATAACCTTTCACACGATACTAGGTGTATGAAAGGTTTCCGATTTTCTTCTCTTAATATAGAAAACCCCACAGATATCATGGATGATAAATCCAAAAAATATTTCTTCTGATCTTATACTGTCAGAGGGGTCTCCTAGCAAGCTTGGCTGGGATAATAATCCAGTGCTTAATTTCTCTTCTTCTCTCTCCAAAAATGAAATTCCAGCAGGATCCCTTATCCAATTAAATGTGATAGATAGAGAGATCAACCTACAAATCTCAATATGGCCTAAAGAAGGTTATATATTCATTCCTCTTGATGTACTCCTAGACTTGGGAGCAAATGCTATCTTTATTGATTGCCAATAGGTAAAAGACCATTACATTCCCTTACAAAAACTCCACCACAACATTCCCATTTACAATATAGATAGAATATGAAGCTCTGCAGGATCTATCACCTATTCAGCAGAGTTAATAATCAATTATATGGGATATAAGAAAGCAGTGTCAACAGAAGTAACAGATCTGGGCAAGAACACCTTTATCCTGGAATTCTCATGGCTGAAATGTCATAATCCGGAGATTAACTAGCTAAAGGGCACAGTAAAGATAGCACAATGCCCACACTTATGTGCCCTACTCCAGGAAAAGGAAAACCTCCATATAGATAATCTGGACCACCAGAAAAGAGATTTGCAATATACTACTTACATTGCCATCTATGTGCTAGATACAACCCCAAAAGAAAAGGAAAAGACTGTTGAGGAAATGGTATCTAAAGAATACCACAAGTACCTGAAAGTCTTCTCAAAAGGAGAATCTGAGTGAATGCCCTTATGAAAACCATAGGACCATGCTATAGAGTTAAAAGACATGTTTAAACCCAGAAAGGGAAGAATAATATCCTTATAAGACAATGAACAAAAGGAAGTGTCAGACTTTATAGATGACCAACTCAGAAAAGGCTATATTGTTCCCTCCAAATCAGAGCAAACTTCCCCAGTATTCTTTGTCCCAAAGAAAGATGGGCACAAATGCATGGTATGAGACTACTGTTACCTAAATGAACATATGGTCAAAAATAACTACCCACTGCCATTGATTGGCCAACTCATCAATAAGCTCAAAGAAGCAAAAATATTTATGAAAATAGATCTAAGATAGGGGTATACCAACATCAGGATCAAAGAAGGTAATGAGTAAAAGGCCACTTTCATATGCTTCAGAGGATCCTATGAGCCAAAAGTAATGTACTTTGGCTTATGCAACTCCTCCACCACCTTCTAAGTGATGATGAATAAAATCTTCATGAACATGGATGACGTGGTTATTATATACATAGATGATCTAATAATCTTTACAAAAACAGAAAATCAAGCTGAGGATGACAAGATTGTCCTCAAAGTTCTTCACAGACTTGAAGAAAATAATTTATTTGTAAAACCAGAAAGATATGCTTTCTGCATTAATGAGATAGACTTCCTTGTGATGATTGTAGGAAAAGACGGAATAAAAATGGATCAGAGCAAGATATCAGCCATACTAGAATGGCCAGAACCAAAAACTGTGAAAGGAGTACAGAGCTTCCTAGGGCTAGCAAACTTTTACCAAAGGCTTATCAAAGACTATACATAGATTACATGTCCATTAAATGATCTGACCAAAAAAGACCAATCCTTTGAATAGACAAATGCCTGCCAATCAGCATTTGACATGCTTAAATAATATTTTACCTCTGCTCCTATCTTAGCCTTCCCTGATCTAGATTGCCAATTCTGCGTAGAATCAGATGTATTAGACTATGCTACAGGGACTGTACTCTCAGTTCTCAAGGAAGGCAAATGGCATCCTGTCACTTATTCTTCATACTCCATGACCCCCAGGAACACAACTACTCTTCGCCAACAAGGAAATGCTCTCAGTTATTCAGGCACTAGAGCAATGGCACCACTATCTAGAAGGTGCCAGACACCAATTTGAAATATGGAATAATCATGCAAATCTGCAATGGTTTATGACTAGACAAGATCTCAACAGGAGACAAGCATGCTGAAACACTCAGACAATCAGGTGCTACTCAAACTTAGAAGGAGGAGAACTAGGATAGGACAGTTGGACTTTGGAGGAAAGACCAAGTGAACTAAACTGGAGAATGTCTAGCTTAGCCCTTGGGATTTATATACTCATAGGCTTATATGTACATGTTTGGTTCTTATCTACTGCTAATAGAAATACCCATAACCCTGAAGATAAACTAATAAAAGAGATATATGTCATTGGTAGAATGGAGATAAAAAGCATAGCCTTTGTGATACATGAGGCATAAGAATAGAAGAGAAGTAGAAGAAGTGAGGCTGTGGCATAGCCATATGGAAATAAAGAACATGAGTAAAACATGAGGAAAAGAAGAAAAGAAGAAGCAGAAATGAACATGAGAAGGCATATGTTCAATATAACTAAAAGAAGTAATGACTGGAGATTTGAATTGGGAAAAGAGGAGAAAAACAACTAAGTCTGTTGAATATACTTGTGGAGGTAATGAACCATAATATATGCTGGGTGCAATACCTATCTAGATTTAACATAATCTGGGTATATAAGCCTAGAGCTTCTATAGAAAAAGCCAATACTCTCTCACATCAAGAAGACCACCAAATTGACATAGAAAATAATAATAAAGGAGTTCTCATAATATCCCCAGAGAATATTCACACAGTTGTTTTAAACAATAAAGGGGTACAAATAAAACAAAAAATATTTTTAGCATGGTGCAAAGTACACAAAAATAATGTACAAAAATTATACAAACAGGGATATACCAAAAAATGTGATGGTTATCTCTATGACCCTGGGAACCAGCTCTATGTTCCAGAAGAACCTTTACTGTGGCTAGACATAGTCTGCTTACATCATGACTTGCCAAGTGCTGGCCACCCCAGCTATGAAAAGATGCTAAGACTAATTTGGCATAACTACATGTGACCTGGACTCATTACCTATGTAAAAGACTACTATTACGGTTCATTACCTCCACAATGGAAGCATCCAATGGACTTAGTTGTTTTTCCTTTCTTTTCCCAATCTAAATCTCCAGTCATTTCCCCTTTTAGTTATATTGAACACATGTAGAACACATGTTTTCCTACGTTCATTTTCATTTCTTCTTTTCTTCTTTTCCTCATGTTCTTCATTTCCATATGGCTATGCCACAGCCTTGCTTCTTTACTTCTCTTCTATTCTTATGCCTCATGAATCACAAAGGCTATGTATTTCATTTCCGTCCCATCAATAGCATATGTCTCTTTTATCTCTTATCTTCTAGGGTTATGGGTATTTCTATTTATGATAGATAAGAACCAAACATGTACATACAATCCTATGAGTATATAAACTCCAAGAGCTAAGCTGGATATTGAAACACTCAACAACTCACCTGTAGCATTGAAGTGCGTCTACTAGAACAATTAGATAGTCTTACTAGAGGAGAGCTATTGAGGAGAACTCCAGGAGAACAAGACTGAGGGGGACGCCCTTCAGACTCCTGGTTTATATACTATTGGTGTGTTTGTACCTATTTGGTATGAACTCTAACTACTAGCCAATAGCAAAAGTACAGCGTACAGCAATGCACTGCAGTGCATAGCTTTGCGCAGTAGGCTGAGTAAGAACAATAGAAAAGATGAGTAATGCTGACTGCGGCGCAGCAGTCTTAGTAAGAAAGATAATCAAGAATGAGTAAGCAAGAGTAAGCATGTATGAGTAAGCGGAAAGAGTAGTCCGTGTCACGTGAGAAGGTCAGGTGATCAAGTCACGTGATCAGGTCATGTGATTATTGTACAAGATATTCGACTAAGTCCAAGAGTAAAGCTGAAGCGTAGAGAAGTAAGTAAAAGTGTAGGATAAGAAAGGTAAGAACTGTACCATTTGTAACACTACCCCCTCTCTATGGATTGCATTCCAGGCAATCACGACCTTTCTTCATCAGATCTGAAGGTTGTACACAGCTATGAAGCTGTTGGCGGTAGTCAGATCATTGTCGCTATGAACAGTGGCATCGTCATTACCTTCTTCATTATCCACGGCTTGTTCATTTTCTTCCCAAGAAGGGAATCCAGCCCAGGCATTGTTGTTTTCAGCCTCTGCCTCAATCTGCTGGCGAACTGGTTTAGTTCGTTCCATGAGGGCATCGTGCTGTTCTTTTTCCCTGGCTCTGAAGTCGCGGGAATAAACTTCATAGCTGTAGCCTTCTTGCTCGATGAAGTACTTGTCCGGCATTGTGATGCTAAAGCCCTTGAAGGAGTTGCGACCATTAGTGTTGTCGCGCATTATTTCTAACGTTATCCCCTTGCTGTCCCGCACTGAGCCAAGCACGTATAGCCAGGTCATGAGCCCGAAGAAGAAGCAAATGATAGTCCCTAGGGTAAGTATGCCTATGACAAATAATGTGCTGTTCTCTATGAGAACGACACAGAGCGTGAATATCGATACCATATATGTGATCAAGAACACAGGGGAAGTCTGTGGTGATGTAGAGCGGCGGATGTAACCCTTTTGGAGTTGATCATTGATAAAGGCACTGACTTCTTCCTGTTCTTGTGGTGACAAGGGAATTAGTCGGCCTTTCTTCGGCACGAAGGTGTCTTTGAGATCTATGGCATGATCCCATGGTTTACATGTAGGCATACGTTCAGATTCTTTCTTCTTGAACAGGTGGATGAACTTGTGATAAGCGCGGGGAACAAGTTCTTCCGGAGTTTTCTCAGGCGCTTTATCCTTTTCTGAGGTTTCTCACTTGAGAGCATATACATGATCGAATGCGACACGTTCTTGTTCTTCTATGTACCGTGAGAAGGACGGCTTTGGTCTAAGGTTTTGACAAGTGCTTGGGCAACGTGTCATGAGAACTTTGCCTTGTAACCAATCTATTTCTGGATTATGGTTCTTTAGCCATGTGTACCCTAGGATGACCTGATTCTTTCCGAGATTGGTTATTTCGGCTGTTGTCTTCTCACGATGTCCTTGGTAATCAATGATTATCTCCGCATAGTGTGTGATATCTCCAGCGGAATTCCTAGATCCGTCGACATTATATACTGGTAGGCGGTGACAAAGGGGTAGGAGTGGTAATTTGTGCCTTTTGGCCCAAGATTGGTCTATGAAGATTGTGTTAGCACCTGAGTCCAGCAGGGCTTCTGCGGGTATGAAGTGTTTGCTATTAATAGGTGCTATGCTAACGGACAATGTGATGTCTCTGGAATTGTTTCCACGGATACGGATTTTGTTACAAATGGTACAGTTCTTACCTTTCTTCTCCTACACTTTCACTTACTTATCTACACTTCAGCTTCACTTTTGGACTTAGTCGAATATTCTGTACAATAATCATGTGACCTGATCACATGACTCTATCACGTGACACGGACTATCTTTTCCGCTTACTCATACATGCTTACTCTCGCTTACTCATTCTTGATTATCTTTCTTACTAAGACTGCTGCGCCGCAGTCAGCATTACTCATCTTTTCTATTGTTCTTACTCAGCTGCTGCGCATTGCTGTATGCTGCACTTTTGCTATTGGCTAGTAGTTAAGGTTCATATCAAATAGGTACAAATACACCAATAGTATATAAACCAGGAGTCTGAAGGGCGTCCCCCTCAGTCTTGTTCTCCTGGAGTTCTCCTCAACAGCTCTCCTCTAGCCTGACTACTCTATTGTTCTAGCAAAGCACTTCAGCGCTCTGGTAAGTTGTTGAGTGTTTCATTAGAACAAGACTATACTAACCCTTCCCTTGCAGATTAGCTACCTGCAAGCCAAGTTTCTTGACCTAGTACTTGAAATCTAGCAAACTCGATAACAACAAGTAAGAACCTTCCCTCAGATAGGGTCAAGGGCGATAACTGACAAAGGCTCACCCATTAGTGTCTTACCTCCATGGCCACATCCCCTACAGCAGCATTGCTCATATAGTAGACGGCCATATCATAGAAACCCTCACTGACATTGACCCCAACAACCTCGACAGTGTCTCACAGGCGGACACTCCACTATCTCGCTCTCCCAGTCCTGCTCATAGCAATATTGAACCTTACGCCAGGTTCAATCCAGAGGACTTACAAGAATATCTAAATCTTCGTGTAAGCTTCTCTCTACCCGATAAAAGGCCCAAGCTTACCCGACCTCACCAGAACCCGCTTGACCCAGAAGTCGAGCGTCATATTGAAGAATATAGGGAGATTTACGATCCCTATAACCTCAACTCGGAACCAGTTCCTCCACTCCCCGAACCAGTTGATTGGACACCTCTAGGTCCCAATTTCCGCCCGGCGAATTTCGAACCAATTCGCCCCTTTTCTATTCAAAGCCGAGCGAATTTTATCAGGTACTATTTCCAATACGTCGCCCCCCAAACTCCACCAGCTAACCGTTGGGCTATATCTCGATATTTTCTCAGAGCAACACCAGCTGAGATTATTGGCAAAAGACCTATCGTTCAGGCTAGCGGATCGCGAAATAATCTTCCACCAGAACGGAGTCAGATTAGAGAGAGTAGAAAGAAAAGAAGGGTACATAGAAAGGACCGTACCTATAAAAGTAATACTCCTCGCTCTAGGCTTTCTAGGACTCCAACTAGGATTAGGCTACTGGTACCCCTCATCCCTCCTCATAGGGGCCTTCCTTATCTTAGACCATCAAGTAGTCTCAGGAAACCTCAACAGTTCCTTTGAATTAACATACACTCTTTACAAAATACATCCAGTTGTCCCTCCTCAGGAACTAAACCCAGAGTCAGAAGAAGAAGAGGAAGAAGAAGAAGAAGAACCTATCCCAGTCAGAGTCAGACCTCCCACCCCAACTTACCCAAGAGAAATTTCTCCTCCTCACTCCCAAAGAGAAGAATCAGAATCGTCAGAACACTCGTTCTTCCCCACTCTATGTAATTTACCTCGCGTAAACCAATTTTCCATCTACGGCATCTCAGTCGCTGATCGTTCTGCACCGCCTCCTTACCAAAGAAGGAACCCTCTTGCTGAAACACCAGACTCCCAATCAGAAAACTAAACAAACATGTCTCACGGATCTGATGTCAATGATCTCATTGACGTGCTTAACGTGCTAACTTTGGAACAATCAATGGCTAATACCGAAAGGAAGAAAGATGTCACGAAGAAAATAGCCGACCCAGGATATTGGGATGGAAACCGCCCCTCTTTCCGCCTATGGTGGCTAAGAATAAAATTATGGGCTAATCAACAAACTTGGGAAACAAATCAGCTCCGCACCGTGGCAATTCTCTCATGGATGAATGGAAAAGCTTCTAGATTCACACTCCTAACATTAGAAGCATGCAAAAGAAACGCCGACATTCCCACGGGAACACCCCCGATCATCCCAGGAGATGGCGCATGGCTAACTCTAGCACAACTAGAGACCAAAGTCAAAGAATTCTTCCAGATAGATGTACTAGCACACGAGAGCTTGAAGAAATTAGAATCACTCAAACAAGGTTCTATGGACATACATTCATTCTCACAACTCTTCAGCATTCTCTTCCAAGAGTCAGGAATCTCGGAAGAACACGGTCTAACAATTCTAAGAAAAGCAGTTGATTTCCGTATTTATCAACAACAAGCTCTAAATATGACCGAGGCTAAAACTGTACGAGAACTCCTAGACAACTACGTAGAAATCGGGAGAACCTATGAACGAATGAAACTAGAACGGACGACAGGAAATCCGTTCCGTTCCTATTCTGGAAATTCATCATACCAGAGCAGTTCTCGCCCACCGCCTCAGCCAAAGTTTACCGAATATGGCTTACAACCAGGTCGATGTGCACCTATGGACATTGGTGCTGTGAACAGACCTTCCTTAAGAGGAAAATGCTATAATTGTCTCGGTCCACACCTCGCACGAGATTGCAAACAACCCTCCACACGCTGTCGAAACTGTGGGTGGTCACGAGGTGAACACAAGAACAATTGTAGAAATTACAAGGGAAAGAGCACACGCCAAGCTCAAACCTTGAACACAGACCCTGAAGAATCTCACGAATCACAAATAGAATTTGATGAGATGAAGGCCTCCTTCTTGGAAATAGAACCAGAAGGAAAGGGAAAAGCCAAAGCGGTCTAGACGAACTGGGTGTCCAGATCGCTAAACCCAACAAGAAACAATCTAACAATAGTCTAACGGGGTCTCATTCAAGTGAGCTTGGCCGGGACTTGAAACCGGTGCTTAATTCCGTTAACACAATAGACAACAAAATCCCAGACCAAATCCGTATCTGTGGAAACAACTCCAGAGACATCACATTGTCCGTTAGCATAGCACCCATTAATAGCAAACACTTCATATCCGCAGAAGCCCTGCTGGATTCAGGTGCTAACACGATCTTCATAGATCAATCTTGGGCCAAAAAGCACAAGTTACCACTGTCACCCCTTTGTCACCGCTTACCAGTGTACAATGTCGACGGATCTAGGAACTCCACTGGAGACATCACACACTATGCGGAGATAATCATTGATTACCAAGGACATCGTGAGAAGACGACAGCTGAAATAACCAATCTTGGAAAGAATCAGGTTATTCTGGGATACACATGGCTAAAGAACCACAACCCAGAAATAGACTGGTCACAAGGCAAAGTTCTCATGACACGTTGCCCAAGCACTTGTCAAAACCTTAGGCCAAAGCCTTCCTTCTCACGACACATAGAAGAACAAGAACGTGTTGCATTTGATCACGTATACACTCTCAAGCGAGAAACCTCAGAAAAGGATAAACCGCTCGAGAAAACCCCGGAAGAACTTGTTCCCCGTGCCTACCACAAGTTCATCCACCTGTTCAAGAAGAAAGAATCCGAGCGTATGCCTACACGTAAACCATGGGATCATGCCATAGATCTCAAAGATACCTTCGTGCCGAAGAAAGGCCGACTAATCCCCTTATCACCACAAGAACAAGAAGAAGTCAGTGCCTTTATCGATGATCAACTCCAAAAAGGTTACATCCGCCGCTCTACATCCCCACAGACTTCTCCCGTGTTCTTCATACCAAAGAAAGATGGAAAGAAGCGCATGGTACAGGATTACAGATACCTCAACAAACACACGGTGAAAAACAATTACCTATTACCTCTGATATCCCAATTGGTCAATAAGCTAAAAGGAACTAAACTATTCACCAAGATGGATCTCAGATGGGGTTACAATAATATCTGTATCAAAGAAGGCGATGAATGGAAAGCCGCTTTCATTTGCCACCGAGGTTCTTTCGAACCATTGGTCATGTATTTTGGACTCTGTAATTCCCCCGCAACATTCCAGACCATGATGAACGAGATATTCACAGATATGGAAGACACCGTAGTAGTCTATATCGACGACATCATGATCTTTACCAAAACAGATAACGTAAAGGAACATGAGAAAGTAGTTCTCAAAGTTCTCGCACACCTAGAAGAGAACGACTTATTCATCAAACCAGAGAAATGCGATTTCCATACCAAAGAAGTTGAATTTCTTGGCATGACAATAACTCCCGAAGGCATCAAAATGGATGATGACAAAGTCAAGGCAATCACCGAATGGCCGACTCCCACTACAGTCCGCGGAGTTAGAAGTTTCTTAGGATTAGCCAACTTCTACCGCCGCTTTATCCAAGATTATGCGCAAGTCGCACGACCCTTGAATGATCTTACCAAGAAAGACACCCCTTTCTCATGGAAAGAGCTGCAACAAGAAGCGTTTGACACGCTGAAAAGGAAATTCACTACTGCTCCTATCCTCGCTTTCCCAGACAACGACAAGAAGTTCCGCCTAGAAACCGATGCATCTAATTTTGCAACTGGAGCTGTTCTATCTATAGAACAAGATGGCAAATGGCACCCAGTTGCATTCTCATCCCACTCCATGTCACCAGAAGAACGTAACTACCCAATTGCAGACAAGGAAATGCTAAGTGTTATCCGAAGTCTAGAACAATGGAGACACTATCTAGAAGGTGCAAAACAGGAATTTGAAATTTGGAACGATCATGCAAACCTTCAATGGTTTATGCAACAGCAAGATCTGAACAGACGTCAAGCCAGATGGTCTCAGTACCTCTCTCGTTTCAATTTCAAATGGATCCATAAAGCCGGAACCCAAATGGGAAAAGCCGATGCTCTCTCTCAAAGAGAAGATCATGCAAAAGGAATAGAAGATGACAACAAGCAAGTCTTAGTCATCCCTCCAGAACAAATAGCCGCCACATCAGTGCACATAGCCACAGATAGTGACGATATTCTGGAAAAGATAAAGAAAGCAACATGGAAAATTCTAGAATCAGAAGCCATCAAACTTTGCAAGGAAAATGGCATCTGTACAGAGAAAGATAAACTTCTCTATGACAAGAAGAACCGAATTTTCGTGCCGAATGACCAGGATCTCCGCATGGAAATCATACGCCTACACCATGATACTCCTGTTGCTGGACATCCAGGAATAGATCGAACCCTAGAACTGCTACAGCATAGCTACACCTGGCCTGGAATGCCCACACTTGTCAAAGACTACGTCTCACGCTGCGATAGATGCACATGCTTCAAAGGCATCAACACTGCACCTGCTGGAAAACTGTTACCATTGGAAATTCCGGATCTTCCATGGGAACATGTCAGTGCAGACTTCATGACAGATTTCCCAGAATCAAATGGATTCGATTCCATTCTAGTAGTTGTTGATCGATTCTCCAAAGAAGTCGAATTCATCCCCTGTACTAAATCTGTTAACGCTTTACAAACAGCTAGACTGTATCTCACACATGTATGGAAGCATCATGGACTTCCTAAAACAATAGTATCAGACCGAGGACCGCAATTCGCATCACAAGTGATGAAAGACTTATGTAAACGTCTCGGCATCACGCCTAAACTCTCTACCACGCGGCATCTGCAAACAGA
This sequence comes from Chalciporus sphaerocephalus, assembly GCA_038094055.1. Taxonomy (NCBI): domain Eukaryota; kingdom Fungi; phylum Basidiomycota; class Agaricomycetes; order Boletales; family Boletaceae; genus Chalciporus; species Chalciporus sphaerocephalus. The sequence continues at coordinate 119,852 of JBBPTH010000026.1, read as the reverse complement.
TGGACAAACGGAATGCATGAACAGAGATCTACAACAATATCTCCGACTATTCACCGTAGAAAAACAACACGAATGGTCAGAATGGTTGTCAATTGCGCAATTCACATATAACTCGAAAAGGCAAACCTCTACACAGAAAACTCCATTTTCTGTCACACGCACGTACGAACCAAAAATAGGAATAGAAAATCACACGGCAAAAGCACCCGCCGCCACTAAACTCGCTGATGAAATCGAACAAACCCTGAAAGAAACAAAAGAAAATCTAGAAAAAGCACAAAAACACATGAAAAAGCAAGCAGATAAACATAGAACAAACGCTCCACAGTACAAACTAGGAGACAAGGTTTGGCTTAGCACAGATGGCCTAAAACTCCCACGACCTTCAAAGAAGCTCACGGAGAAATAGTTAGGACCTTACGAAATTATTAGCTTCAAAGGAAGCAATGCTATTGAACTCCGACTCCCACGCACCATAAAAGTGCACAACGTGTTCAATATAGCCAAAATTAAACCATACAAGGAACGCCTACCCGGCCAACATGCTAACAAACCAGGTCCACTACTCGTCACAGAAGACAGAGAGGATGAATACGAAGTTGACTACATCGTCGACTCTAGACTACGAGGGAAATGCCTAGAATTCTTAGTACATTGGAAAGGATACAATGACACAGATAGAACGTGGGAACCCCGATCAAATCTTACTAATGTGCCAGACGCAATAAAGGAATTCTATAAAAAGAATCCATCGGCTCCCCGTCTACTCCGCATGACTCAGGTTGACTTTGAAAAGCTGTTCAAACCTTACGAAAACTTCACAGCATTAACTGCGGAAGACAGCTTATATAATCATCATGAAGCAATATAAAAAGAACCGCTTCAGCCTGACCAAACCCCAATTCGCTTCCTTCCTTCAAACTAGTTGAGCATTGCTCCTAGCAATCTTCTAGCAACCTCACCACCTCTCCAACCCACCACCACCCTAAATGTCTTCCTGGACCAACTCCTTTACTCAATTTCACGCTAACGCCATCATTGACGAATATCTCAACCACAACCCAAACGCTGCTCACATCAATACCCCCACTCGCACTGCCACTCTTGCACCTGTTCCATGGTCATGAATAGACTTCGGTCTACTGATCACATATATGGTCTCGATATTCACACTCTGTGTCGTTCTCATAGAGAACAGCACATTATTTGTCATAGGGATGCTTATCCTATTGACTATAATCTCCTTGTCCTTTGTGCTCATGACTGCGCTATACGTGCATGGCTCAGTGCGGGACGGCAAGGGGATAACATTAGAAATAATGTGCGACAACACTAACGGTCGCAGCATGTTCAAAGGATTTAGCATCACCATGCCCGACAAATACTTCATCGAACAAGATGGTTATAGCTATGAAGTTTACTCCCGCAACTTCAGAGCCAGGGAAAAGGAACAGCACGATGCCCTCATGGAACGAACTAAACCAGTTCGCCAGCAGATTGAGGCAGAGGCTGAGAACATCAATGCCTGGGCTGGATTCCCTTCCTGGGAAGAAAATGAACAAGCCGCGGATAATGAAGACGGTAACGATTCTGCTACTATACATAGTGACACCAATCTCACCGCCAATAACAGCTTTGTAGCTGTCTACAACCTCGAGATTTGATGAAGAAAGGTCGTGATTGCCTGGAATGCAATCCATAGAGAGGGGGTAGTGTTACAAATGGTACAGTTCTTACCTTTCTTCTCCTACACTTTCACTTACTTATCTATGCTTCAGCTTCACTTTTGGACTTAGTCGAATATTCTGTACAATAATCATGTGACCTGATCACATGACTCTATCACGTGACACGGACTATCTTTTCCGCTTACTCATACATGCTTACTCTCGCTTACTCATTCTTGATTATCTTTCTTACTAAGACTGCTGCGCCGCAGTCAGCATTACTCATCTTTTCTATTGTTCTTACTCAGCTGCTGCGCATTGCTGTATGCTGCACTTTTGCTATTGGCTAGTAGTTAAGGTTCATACCAAATAGGTACAAACACACCAATAGTATATAAACCAGGAGTCTGAAGGGCGTCCCCCTCAGTCTTGTTCTCCTGGAGTTCTCCTCAATAGCTCTCCTCTAGTAAGACTACCTAATTGTTCTAGTAGATGCACTTCAATGCTACAGGTGAGTTATTGAGTGTTTCATTAGAACAAGACTATACTAACTCTTCCCCTTGCAGATTAGCTACCTGCAAGCCAAACCACTTGATCTAGTACTTGAAATCTAGCAAACTCGATAGCAACAAGTAAGAACCTTCCCTCAGATAGGGTCAAGGGCGATAATTGACAAAGGCTCATCCACTAGTGTCTTACCTCCCACCAATCGATTACTTCCCAGAGTTCCTTGACGACTCTGAATGTCTCAACCAAATCTACGCCGCCGAGGTTGCTCAGGTCGATATTGATCCCAATGACCTCGATATCATCCCACAACCAGATACACCACTTTCTCGCTCTCCCAGCCCTGCTCTTGGAGACATAGAACCTTATGCCAGGTTCAACCCCGAAGATCTCCAAGCATACCTTAATCTCCACGTAAGCTTTCTGCTACCTGATAGAAGGCCAAAGCTTACCCAACCTCATCAGAACCCGCTCGACCCCAAAGTCAAGCACCATATTGAAGAGTATAGGGAGATTTACGATCCCTACGATCCATACCAACCCGCTCCCCCAGAACTCCCTGAACCGGTTAATTGGGCACCCCTAGGCCCGCGTTTCCAACCGGCGAACTTCCAACCGATTCGCCCTTTCTCGAACCTTAGTAGGATCAACTTCCTCATCTACTATTTCCAACACGTCTCACCACAAACTCCATCAGCTGACCGTTGGCATCTATCTCGACATTTTCTCAGGGCCACGCCAGATCAGATTATTGGCCAAGGACCTGTCATTCAGAATAGCGGATCGGGAAATAATCTTCCACCAGAACGGAGTCAGGTTAGAAAGGTTGCAAAGAAAAGAAGGGTACATAGAAAGGACTCTCCCTATAAGAATAGTACTCCTTGCTCTAGGTTGCCTAGGATTGCTACTAGGATTAGGTTACCAGTACCTCTCATTCCTCCTCATAGGGGTCTACCTAGTCTTAGACCATCAAGTAGTCTTAGGAAACCTGAACGGTTCCTTTGAAATCACATATACTCTTTATAAAATCCATCCAGTTGTACCTGCTCAGGAACTAAGACCAGAGTCAGAAGAAGAAGGAGAAGAAGAACCTCTCCCTATTAGAGTCAGACCTCCTACCCCACATAATCAAACTCAAATCTCTCCTCCCTATTCCCAAAGAGAAGAATCAGAATCGTCAGAACACTCGTTCTTCCCCGCTCCATATAATCTACCTCGCGTAAACCAATTTTCCATCTACAGCATCTCAGTCACCGATTGCGCTGCACCGCCTCCTTACCAAAGAAGGAACCCTCTTGCTGAAACACCAGATTCCCAATCAGAAAACTAAACAAACATGTCTCACGGGACTGACGTCGCCGATCTCATTGATGCGCTCAATGCGCTAACCATAGAACAAACAATGGCTAATACCGAAAGAAAGAAAGATGTCACCAAGAAAATAGCCGACCCAGGATATTGGGATGGAAACTGCCCCTCTTTCCGCCTATGGTGGCTAAGAATAAAGTTATGGGCTAATCAACAAACTTGGGAAACAAATCAGCTCCGCACCATGGCAATTCTCTCACAGATGAATGGAAAAGCTTCTAGATTCGCACTCCTAACATTAGAAGCATGTGAAAGGAATGCTGACATTCCCACGGGAACACCCCCGATCATCCCAGGAGATGGCACATGGTTAACTTTAACCGAACTAGAAACCAAGGTCAAAAGCTTCTTCCAGATAGATGTACTAGCACACGAGAGCTTGAAGAAATTAGAATCACTCAAACAAAGTTCTATGGACATACACTCATTCTCACAGCTCTTCAGCATTCTCTTCCAAGAATCGGGAATCTCCGAAGAGCATGGTTTAACGATACTAAAGAAAGCGGTTAACTTCCAAATCTATCAGCAACAATCTCTAAATATGACTGAGGCTAAAACCGTACAAGAACTCCTAAACAACTACGTAGAAATCGGGAGAACATATGAACAAATGAAGCTAGAATGGTCAACAGGAAACCCGTTCCGTTCCTATTCTGGAAATACATCATACCAGAATAGCTCACGCCCACCGCCTCAGCCGAAGTTTACCGAATATGGCTTACAACCAGGTCGACGTGCACCTATGGACATTGGTGCTGTGAACAGACCTTCCTTAAGAGGCAAATGCTATAATTGTCTTGGTCCACACCTCGCATGCAATTGCAAACAACCCTCCACACGTTGCTGAAACTGTGGTTGGTCACGAGGTGAACACAAGAACAATTGTAGGAATTACAAGGGAAAGAGCACACACCAAGCTTGAACCTTGAACTCAGACCCTGAAGAATCTCATGAATCACAAATAGAATTTGATGAGATGAAGGCCTCCTTCTCGGAGATAGAACCAGAAGGAAAGGGAAAAGCCAAAGTGGTCTAGACGAACTGGGTGTCCAGATCGCTAAACCCAACAAGAAACAATCTAACAATAGTCTAACGGGGTCTCATTCAAGTGAGCTCAGCCAGGACTTGAAACCGGTGCTTAATTCCATTAATACAATAGATAACAAAATCCCAGACCAAATCTGAAACACTCAACAACTTACCAGAGCGCTGAAGTGCTTTGCTAGAACAATAGAGTAGTCAGGCTAGAGGAGAGCTGTTGAGGAGAACTCCAGGAGAACAAGACTGAGGGGGACGCCCTTCAGACTCCTGGTTTATATACTATTGGTGTGTTTGTACCTATTTGGTATGAACCTTAACTACTAGCCAATAGCAAAAGTGCAGCATACAGCAATGCGCAGCAGCTGAGTAAGAACAATAGAAAAGATGAGTAATGCTGACTGCGGCGCAGCAGTCTTAGTAAGAAAGATAATCAAGAATGAGTAAGCGAGAGTAAGCATGTATGAGTAAGCGGAAAAGATAGTCCGTGTCACGTGATAGAGTCATGTGATCAGGTCACATGATTATTGTACAGAATATTCGACTAAGTCCAAAAGTGAAGCTGAAGCATAGATAAGTAAGTGAAAGTGTAGGAGAAGAAAGGTAAGAACTGTACCATTTGTAACACTACCCCCTCTCTATGGATTGCATTCCAGGCAATCACGACCTTTCTTCATCAAATCTCGAGGTTGTAGACAGCTACAAAGCTGTTATTGGCGGTGAGATTGGTGTCACTATGTATAGTAGCAGAATCGTTACCGTCTTCATTATCCGCGGCTTGTTCATTTTCTTCCCAGGAAGGGAATCCAGCCCAGGCATTGATGTTCTCAGCCTCTGCCTCAATCTGCTGGCGAACTGGTTTAGTTCGTTCCATGAGGGCATCGTGCTGTTCCTTTTCCCTGGCTCTGAAGTTGCGGGAGTAAACTTCATAGCTATAACCATCTTGTTCGATGAAGTATTTGTCGGGCATGGTGATGCTAAATCCTTTGAACATGCTGCGACCGTTAGTGTTGTCGCGCATTATTTCTAATGTTATCCCCTTGCCGTCCCGCACTGAGCCATGCACGTATAGCGCAGTCATGAGCACAAAGGACAAGGAGATTATAGTCAATAGGATAAGCATCCCTATGACGAATAATGTGCTGTTCTCTATGAGAACGACACAGAGTGTGAATATCGAGACCATATATGTGATCAGTAGACCGAAGTCTATTCATGACCATGGAACAGGTGCAAGAGTGGCAGTGCGAGTGGGGGTATTGATGTGAGCAGCGTTTGGGTTGTGGTTGAGATATTCGTCAATGATGGCGTTAGCGTGAAATTGAGTAAAGGAGTTGGTCCAGGAAGACATTTAGGGTGGTGGTGGGTTGGAGAGGTGGTGAGGTTGCTAGAAGATTGCTAGGAGCGATGCTCAACTAGTTTGAAGGAAGGAAGCGAATTGGGGTTTGGTCAGGCTGAAGCGGTTCTTTTTATATTGCTTCATGATGATTATATAAGCTGTCTTCCGCAGTTAATGCTGTGAAGTTTTCGTAAGGTTTGAACAGCTTTTCAAAGTCAACCTGAGTCATGCGGAGTAGACGGGGAGCCGATGGATTCTTTTTATAGAATTCCTTTATTGCGTCTGGCACATTAGTAAGATTTGATCGGGGTTCCCACGTTCTATCTGTGTCATCGTATCCTTTCCAATGTACTAAGAATTCTAGGCATTTCCCTCGTAGTCTAGAGTCGACGATGTAGTCAACTTCGTATTCATCCTCTCTGTCTTCTGTGACGAGTAGTGGACCTGGTTTGTTAGCATGTTGGCCGGGTAGGCGTTCCTTGTATGGTTTAATTTTGGCTATATTGAACACGTTGTGCACTTTTATGGTGCGTGGGAGTCGGAGTTCAATAGCATTGCTTCCTTTGAAGCTAATAATTTCGTAAGGTCCTAACTATTTCTCCGTGAGCTTCTTTGAAGGTCGTGGGAGTTTTAGGCCATCTGTGCTAAGCCAAACCTTGTCTCCTAGTTTGTACTGTGGAGGGTTTGTTCTATGTTTATCTGCTTGCTTTTTCATGTGTTTTTGTGCTTTTTCTAGATTTTCTTTTGTTTCTTTCAGGGTTTGTTCGATTTCATCAGCGAGTTTAGTGGCGGCGGGTGCTTTTGCCGTGTGATTTTCTATTCCTATTTTTGGTTCGTACGTGCGTGTGACAGAAAATGGAGTTTTCTGTGTAGAGGTTTGCCTTTTCGAGTTATATGTGAATTGCGCAATTGACAACCATTCTGACCATTCGTGTTGTTTTTCTACGGTGAATAGTCGGAGATATTGTTGTAGATCTCTGTTCATGCATTCCGTTTGTCCATCTGTTTGCAGATGCCGCGTGGTAGAGAGTTTAGGCGTGATGCCGAGACGTTTACATAAGTCTTTCATCACTTGTGATGCGAATTGCGGTCCTCGGTCTGATACTATTGTTTTAGGAAGTCCATGATGCTTCCATACATGTGTGAGATACAGTCTAGCTGTTTGTAAAGCGTTAACAGATTTAGTACAGGGGATGAATTCGACTTCTTTGGAGAATCGATCAACAACTACTAGAATGGAATCGAATCCATTTGATTCTGGGAAATCTGTCATGAAGTCTGCACTGACATGTTCCCATGGAAGATCCGGAATTTCCAATGGTAACAGTTTTCCAGCAGGTGCAGTGTTGATGCCTTTGAAGCATGTGCATCTATCGCAGTGTGAGACGTAGTCTTTGACAAGTGTGGGCATTCCAGGCCAGGTGTAGCTATGCTGTAGCAGTTCTAGGGTTCGATCTATTCCTGGATGTCCAGCAACAGGAGTATCATGGTGTAGGCGTATGATTTCCATGCGGAGATCCTGGTCATTCGGCACGAAAATTCGGTTCTTCTTGTCATAGAGAAGTTTATCTTTCTCTGTACAGATGCCATTTTCCTTGCAAAGTTTGATGGCTTCTGATTCTAGAATTTTCCATGTTGCTTTCTTTATCTTTTCCAGAATATCGTCACTATCTGTGGCTATGTGCACTGATGTGGCGGCTATTTGTTCTGGAGGGATGACTAAGACTTGCTTGTTGTCATCTTCTATTCCTTTTGCATGATCTTCTCTTTGAGAGACAGCATTGGCTTTTCCCATTTGGGTTCCGGCTTTATGGATCCATTTGAAATTGAAACGAGAGAGGTACTGAGACCATCTGGCTTGACGTCTGTTCAGATCTTGCTGTTGCATAAACCATTGAAGGTTTGCATGATCGTTCCAAATTTCAAATTCCTGTTTTGCACCTTCTAGATAGTGTCTCCATTGTTCTAGACTTCGGATAACACTTAGCATTTCCTTGTCTGCAATTGGGTAGTTACGTTCTTCTGGTGACATGGAGTGGGATGAGAATGCAACTGGGTGCCATTTGCCATCTTGTTCTATAGATAGAACAGCTCCAGTTGCAAAATTAGATGCATCGGTTTCTAGGCGGAACTTCTTGTCGTTGTCTGGGAAAGCGAGGATAGGAGTGGTAGTGAATTTCCTTTTCAGCGTGTCAAACGCTTCTTGTTGCAGCTCTTTCCATGAGAAAGGGGTGTCTTTCTTGGTAAGATCATTCAAGGGTCGTGCGACTTGCGCATAATCTTGGATAAAGCGGCGGTAGAAGTTGGCTAATCCTAAGAAACTTCTAACTCCGCGGACTGTAGTGGGAGTCGGCCATTCGGTGATTGCCTTGACTTTGTCATCATCCATTTTGATGCCTTCGGGAGTTATTGTCATGCCAAGAAATTCAACTTCTTTGGTATGGAAATCGCATTTCTCTGGTTTGATGAATAAGTCGTTCTCTTCTAGGTGTGCGAGAACTTTGAGAACTACTTTCTCATGTTCCTTTACGTTATCTGTTTTGGTAAAGATCATGATGTCGTCGATATAGACTACTACGGTGTCTTCCATATCTGTGAATATCTCGTTCATCATGGTCTGGAATGTTGCGGGGGAATTACAGAGTCCAAAATACATGACCAATGGTTCGAAAGAACCTCGGTGGCAAATGAAAGCGGCTTTCCATTCATCGCCTTCTTTGATACAGATATTATTGTAACCCCATCTGAGATCCATCTTGGTGAATAGTTTAGTTCCTTTTAGCTTATTGACCAATTGGGATATCAGAGGTAATAGGTAATTGTTTTTCACCGTGTGTTTGTTGAGGTATCTGTAATCCTGTACCATGCGCTTCTTTCCATCTTTCTTTGGTATGAAGAACACGGGAGAAGTCTGTGGGGATGTAGAGCGGCGGATGTAACCTTTTTGGAGTTGATCATCGATAAAGGCACTGACTTCTTCTTGTTCTTGTGGTGATAAGGGGATTAGTCGGCCTTTCTTCGGCACGAAGGTATCTTTGAGATCTATGGCATGATCCCATGGTTTACGTGTAGGCATACGCTCGGATTCTTTCTTCTTGAACAGGTGGATGAACTTGTGGTAGGCACGGGGAACAAGTTCTTCCGGGGTTTTCTCGAGCGGTTTATCCTTTTCTGAGGTTTCTCGCTTGAGAGTGTATACGTGATCAAATGCAACACGTTCTTGTTCTTCTATGTGTCGTGAGAAGGAAGGCTTTGGCCTAAGGTTTTGACAAGTGCTTGGGCAACGTGTCATGAGAACTTTGCCTTGTGACCAGTCTATTTCTGGGTTGTGGTTCTTTAGCCATGTGTATCCCAGAATAACCTGATTCTTTCCAAGATTGGTTATTTCAGCTGTCGTCTTCTCACGATGTCCTTGGTAATCAATGATTATCTCCGCATAGTGTGTGATGTCTCCAGTGGAGTTCCTAGATCCGTCGACATTGTACACTGGTAAGCGGTGACAAAGGGGTGACAGTGGTAACTTGTGCTTTTTGGCCCAAGATTGATCTATGAAGATCGTGTTAGCACCTGAATCCAGCAGGGCTTCTGCGGATATGAAGTGTTTGCTATTAATGGGTGCTATGCTAACGGACAATGTGATGTCTCTGGAGTTGTTTCCACAGATACGGATTTGGTCTGGGATTTTGTTGTCTATTGTGTTAACGGAATTAAGCACCGGTTTCAAGTCCCGGCCAAGCTCACTTGAATGAGACCCCGTTAGACTATTGTTAGATTGTTTCTTGTTGGGTTTAGCGATCTGGACACCCAGTTCGTCTAGACCGCTTTGGCTTTTCCCTTTCCTTCTGGTTCTATTTCCAAGAAGGAGGCCTTCATCTCATCAAATTCTATTTGTGATTCGTGAGATTCTTCAGGGTCTGTGTTCAAGGTTTGAGCTTGGCGTGTGCTCTTTCCCTTGTAATTTCTACAATTGTTCTTGTGTTCACCTCGTGACCACCCACAGTTTCGACAGCATGTGGAGGGTTGTTTGCAATCTCGTGCGAGGTGTGGACCGAGACAATTATAGCATTTTCCTCTTAAGGAAGGTCTGTTCACAGCACCAATGTCCATAGGTGCACATCGACCTGGTTGTAAGCCATATTCGGTAAACTTTGGCTGAGGCGGTGGGCGAGAACTGCTCTGGTATGACGAATTTCCAGAATAGGAACGGAACGGATTTCCTGTCGTCCGTTCTAGTTTCATTCGTTCATAGGTTCTCCCGATTTCTACGTAGTTGTCTAGGAGTTCTCGTACAGTTTTAGCCTCGGTCATATTTAGAGCTTGTTGTTGATAAATACGGAAATCAACTGCTTTTCTTAGAATTGTTAGACCGTGTTCTTCCGAGATTCCTGACTCTTGGAAGAGAATGCTGAAGAGTTGTGAGAATGAATGTATGTCCATAGAACCTTGTTTGAGTGATTCTAATTTCTTCAAGCTCTCGTGTGCTAGTACATCTATCTGGAAGAATTCTTTGACTTTGGTCTCTAGTTGTGCTAGAGTTAGCCATGCGCCATCTCCTGGGATGATCGGGGGTGTTCCCGTGGGAATGTCGGCATTTCTTTTGCATGCTTCTAATGTTAGGAGTGTGAATCTAGAAGCTTTTCCATTCATCCATGAGAGAATTGCCACGGTGCGGAGCTGATTTGTTTCCCAAGTTTGTTGGTTAGCCCATAGCTTTATTCTTAGCCACCATAGGCGGAAAGAGGGACAGTTTCCATCCCAATATCCTGGGTCGGCTATTTTCTTGGTGATGTCTTTCTTTCTCTCGGTATTAGCCATTGTTTGTTCCCAAGTTAGCGCATTGAGCACGTCAATAAGATCGTTGACATCCAATCCGTGAGACATGTTTGTTTAGTTCTCTGATTGGGAATCTGGTGTTTCAGCAAGAGGGTTCCTTCTTTGGTAAGGAGGCGGTGCAGAGCGATCGGCGACTGAGATGCCGTAGACGGAAAATTGGTTTATGCGAGGTAAATTACGTGGAGCGGGGAAGAATGAATGTTCTGACGATTCTGATTCTTCTCTTTGGGAGTGGGGAGGAGAAATTTGAGTTTGATTATGTGGAGTAGGAGGTCTGACTCTGATAGGAAGAGGTTCTTCTTCTTCTTCTTCCTCTTCTTCTTCTTCTGACTCTGGTCTTAGTTCCTGGGCAGGGACAACTGGGTGAATTTTGTAAAGAGTATATGTTATTTCAAAAGAACCGTTCAGGTTTCCTGAGACTACTTGATGGTCTAAGGCTAGGTAAACCCCTATGAGGAGGGATGAGAGGGACAGGTAGCCTAATCCTAGTTGCAATCCTAGGCAACCTAGAGCGAGGAGTAGTAGCCTTATAGGTAGAGTTCTTTCTATATATCCTTCTTTTCTTTCTAACCTCTCTAGCCTTACTCCGTTCTGGTGGAAGATTATTTCCCGATCCGCTATTCTGAATGATAGGTCCTTGGCCAATAATCTGATCTGGCGTGGCCCTGAGAAAATGTCCAGATAAATGCCAACGGTCAGCTGATGGAGTTTGTGGTGAGACGTGTTGGAAGTAATAAATAAGGAAGTTGATCCTACTAAGGTTTGAGAAAGGGCAAATAGGTGCGAAGTTCGCCAGCTGAAAGCGCGGGCCTAGGGGTACCCAATTAACTGTTTCAGGGAGTTGTGGGGGTTCGGGTTGGTACGGATCATAGGGATCGTAGATCTCCCTATGTTCTTCAATGTGTTGCTCGACTTCTGGGTCAAGCGGGTTCTGGCAAGATTGGGTAAGCTTTGGTCTTCTGTCTGGTAGAGGAAAGCTTACATGGAGATTTAGGTATCCTTGTAAGTCTTCGGGATTGAACCTGGTGTAAGGTTCTATGTCTCCGATGGCGGGGCTAGGAGAGCGGGAGAGCGGTGTGTCGGGCTGCGGGATGATATCAAGGTCGTTGGGGTCAATGTCGACCTGGAGGACTTCGGCGGCGTAGGTTTGTCGAAGGCATTCCTCTTCAGTAAGGAACTCTGGAAAGTAATCGATGGGAGGGAGGTAAGACACTGGTAGGTGAGCCTTTGTCAATTATCATCCTTGACCCTATCTGAGGGAAGGTTCTTACTTGTTATCAATTGAGTGCTGGTTTACTCGTTTCAAGAACTAGATCGAGAGACTTGGCTTGCAGGTAGCTAATCTGCAAGGGAAGAGTTAGTATAGTCTTGTTCTAATGAAACACTCAACAACTTACCTGTAGCGTTGAGATGCTTTGCTAGAACAATTAGATAGTCTTACTAGAGGAGAGCTGTTGAGGAGAACTCCAGGAGAACAAGACTGAGGGGACGCTCTTCAGACTCCTGGTTTATATACTATTGGAGTGTTTGTACCTATTTGGTATGAACCTTAACTACTAGCCAATAGCAAAAGTGTATTGTACAGCAATGCGCAGCAGTGCATAGCCTTGCGCAGCAGCTGAGTAAGAACAATAGAAAAGATAAGTAATGCTGACTGCGGAACAGTGGTCTTAGTAAGAAAGATAATCAAGAGTGAGTAAGCAAGAGTAAGCATGTATGAGTAAGCGGAGAAGATAGTCTGTGTCACGTGATAGAGTCATGTGATCAGGTCACGTGATTAGGTCACATGACTATTGTACAGAATATTTGACTAAGTCCAAAAGTAAAGCTGAAGCGTAGATAAGTAAGTGAAAGTGTAGGATAAGAAAGGTGAGAAATATACCATTTGTAACAGTTCTGGAGTGGTCACAATACAGATCATTGCAATTGAGGCTAAAATCTGGATCTCATAAGATCAGATCAAGATAGTAGAAGTGGAGTTGAACAAGATGGTCAATAAGCTACAAGAGCTCAGATACCTTCTAGGCCTGTAAGCAGTCATAGATTGTCTTCTCCTCATTATCTGCATCCTGTACATATTGTAATATGAATGTCTATTGTATCTGACTCTAAATGAGTCCACTAAGTGTAAGTAAAAGTGAATCTGATAGAATCTGAGTCTAGTTCAGTCTATGTCCAAGTCAATCAGGTCACCTGGAATCTAAGTTAAGTAAAAATATAGTAAGTAGATATAGAGTTGGACAAAGAGAATAAGAGATGGAATGGAATCTATTTGCAAGATACTACTTGACTTGTTTTCTTTGGTTCTCTTTTAACTTCTTTTCCTTTGGGTTGTCTGGATTTATATTAGAGTCCATAGATAAATAAAACCAATGGGCACAGTATCTTGTCATGCAAGAGAAATCAAAGTCTATATAGCATAATATTAGTGAGATAGATAGAATAGTCTTCTAGACTTTAGAGAGAGAGAAGTAGATAGGTAGATAGACAGAGAAGTGGAAGACAGATAGGAAGACACAGATCTAAGAGACTTTGTTTTAGTATTTTCATAATATTTCTGTGTTTTGTCTTTTTTTTTTGTTTTAGAAGTGTATCTGATTAGGCAAAATACTAGACTAATCCTAGAATAGAACAAGGCATGAATGAGATCACCAGACTAATTCTGTGGTAAAATAGAGATATATCATACAAGAAATAATGGTATTATTGTTGTTAATAACTAGAAGATCAGCAGATATAAGAGAAGATATTGTAGGTATCTTGTAGAATAGCTAGTCAAAGTTGAGAGAGCTGGAATATTCATCTTCCAACTCTTTATCCTCTACTTCTGCCATAGTATCTAATACTTTATCATCTAATTTAGTCCTTGTCAGAACCAGTACTAAGGTATAAGATCTGGTATAATAAGAAAGTAGATGAAAAGCTGCAAAGTATAGATTAGAGACTGATCTATCTAACTCTGCTAGGAGATAAGAACCACTAGTTATCTGGCAAAGAACTACTATGGGGCCCAAATACCATGGGAACACTAGAAAACTGTTGGTAACATCATAAATCTTATACAGAACTTGAGTCATCTCCACTAATACTCAATTATAAGTTTAAAGACATTAGGCAGAAACTCAAGAGAAATTAACTTTGAGTCCCTTGATCATTTATTGCATATCTTATATACTTCAAGAGTTATTTATATCTATTTAGATGTATAGTGGAACACTCAAAAGTCCTAAGACAATCAGGTGCTACTTAAACTTAAGGAGGGGAGGAACTGAGATAGAATAGCTGGACTTTGGAGGAAAGACCAAGTGAACTAAACTGGAGAATGTCCAGCTTAGCCCTTGGGGTTTATATACTCATAGGTCTATATGTACATGTTTGGTTCTTATCTACTATTAGAGGAAATACCCATAACCCTTGAAGATAAGTGATAAGAGAGACATATGCTATTGGTAGGATAGAAATGAAATACATAGCCTTTGCGATGTATGAGGCATAAGAATAGAAGAGAAGTAAAGAAGTGAGGCTATGGCATAGCCATATGGAAATGAAGAACATGAGGAGAAGAAGAAAAGAAGAAATGGAAATGAATATGGGAAGACATGTGTTTAATATATGTTTAATATAACTAAAAGGAGAAATAACTGAAGATTTAGATTAGGAAAAGAGAAAAGAAACAACTAAGTCCATTGAATGTACTTGTGGAGGTAATGAACCATAACACTATCCCCTCTCTATAAGTCAACTTCCAGATGACTAAAAGGTTCATCCAAATGTTTGGTGAAGTTTTCAGGATGTTTCTCAAAGAGATAGGCATAATCTTTCTTGTAAATGAATAAGGCCCAAGATACTGCTGGGTTTTTCAGGTAGAATTCTCTCATACCTTCTTTTGCATTAGAGAGATTAGCCTTTGGTTCCCATGTATAGTCTGTCTCATCATAGCCTTTCCAGTGTACAAGGCATTTGAGTTTGCATTGCTGCAAATGGCTGTCCATGATATTGTCAACTTCCTATTTATTGTCTCTGTCTTCCATAACATTTACTGGTCCTGGCTATAATACAGGTTGCCTCTCAAGGATTTCATGGTAGAGTTTAATGTAGTTGACTTGACTATGTGATGAATTCTCAAAGTTTAAGGAAGTTTTAATTTTACTGTGTTTGGTCCTGCCAAACCAATGATTTCATAGGATCTGAGCCATTACTCAGATAGTTTCTTAGAGGTGCACATCAAGTGCAAGTTTTCTGTACTAAGCCAGACTTGCTAGCCAATTTGATATTCTGGCACAGCCAAGTAGTATTTGTTGGCCTATGCTTTCATTTTTTTCTTTGGCCTTGGCCAAGTTATTTTTAACATCTTCGATGGTCTGTGCTATCATTGTGGTAAATAAGTCGGCTACCAGGGCCTTGGTGGGAACTTTTGGAGGTTCAACCCCCATTCTTGGTTCATATGAGCATGTGACTGCAAACGGAGTCTTTTTTATTGCAGCATGTGTTTTATTATTTATAGAAAACTAGGTGATAGCTAGCCAATTGGTCTATTTATCTTGTTTTTCAAAGCAGAATATCCTCAGGTATTTTCCTACTTCCTTGTTTACTATTTCTGACTATCTGTCAGTCTGTGGGTAAAATACCATGCAAAGCTTGGTATTAATACCAAGGGCATTATTGATTTCACAAGTAATCTTTGCTGCAAATTGTAGACCGCAGTCCAATGTAAGCATCTTAGATAAGCCATGATGCTTCCAGACAGCTATGTAACTGTTGAAAAGGGAGAGGTCAGTTATGAAATCTGCAGTGATATCTTGCCAGGGCCCCTCAGGGGTGGAAAGAGGTTGAAGAAGACCACTGGGTGCTTGATTCGAACTTTTGAATCTGTGACACATGTTGCATCTAGTAACGTAGTCTTTAATGTAAGTGGCAAGTCCAGACCATGTGTAGTTGTGCCAAATTAATTCAAGCATCTTTTTATAGCTAGGATATCTAGCACTTGACATGTCATGATGTAAGTGGACTACATCTAGCTGCAATAGAGGTTCATCCAGAATATGTTACAAATGGTACAGTTCTTACCTTTCTTATCCTACACTTTTACTTACTTGTCTATGCTTTCACTTGTCTCAGCTGTACTTTGGACTTAGTCAAATATCTTGTACAATAGTCACGTGACCTGATCACCTGACACTTGTCATGTGACATGGACTACTCTTTCAGCTTACTCACATATGCTTACTCTTGATTACTCATTCTTGATTACCTTTCTTACTAAGATTGCTATGCCGCAGTCATCATTACTCATCTTTTCTATTGTTCTTACTCAGCTCACTGTGCAAGGCTGTACACTGCTGCGCATTGCTGTACAATACACTTTTGCTATTGGCTAGTAGTTAAGGTTCATACCAAATAGGTACAAATACTCCAATAGTATATAAACCAGGAGTCTAAAGGGCGTCCCCCTCAGTCTTGTTCTCCTGGAGTTCTCCTCAACAGCTCTCCACTAGCCTGACTACTCTATTGTTCTGACTCAAGCATCTCAGCGCTCTAGGTGAGTAGTTGGGTGTTTCATTAGAACAAGACTATACTAACCTTCCCCTTGCAGACTAGCTACCTGCAAGCCGAACACTTGATCTAGGAAACCGATAACTTGATAGTAAACGAGTAAGGACCTTCCCTTAGATAGGGTTAAGGATGATATCTGACAAAGGCTCACCATCTAGTGTCTCAATTCGACAACTCCGACTTCACATCTCACCACGAGATCTATTCTAACTCAGTAATCCAGATCGCAATCGGATCAGATGGTCGTCCTCTACCACCACTCCCGGATATTGACCCAAATGATCTTGACATCGTCCCACAGGTGGACACCCCTCTATCCCGCTCCCCTAGCCCTGCTCGTGGAAGCGTAGAACCACATGCCAGGTTTGACCCTGCCGACTTACTTAACTATCTCAACCTCTGCATAAGATTTCCCCTATCCGATAGAAGACCAAAGTTTATCCAACCTCATCAGAACCCTCTCGACCCCGAAGTCGAGTTTCACATCGAAGAATATAGGAAGATCTACGATCCCTATAACCCATTCCCAGAACCAGTCCCCGAACTCCCAGAGCCTGTTGATTGGTCCCCACTAGGACCCAGATTCCAACCAGCCAACTTCGAACCAGTTCCCCAATTCTCCATCGAAAGTAGGATCCATTTCCTTATCCATTACTTCCAAAATGTCTCACCCAGTACTTCACCAGACCAACGTTGGGTTTTATCTCGACATTTTCTACGAGCAACGCCAGAAGAGATTATTGGCCAAGGACCTCTCCTTCCAAATAGCAGACAGGGACCTGATATTCCACCAGAACGGAGTGAGATTAGAGAGAAAAGAAAGAAGAGAAGGGTATCTAGAAAGGACACTACCTATAAAAGTAATATTCCTTGCTCTCGCCTCCCTCTTATTGCAACTAGGATTAGGCTACTGGTATATCTCCTACCTCCTCATAGGGGTTTACCTTATTTTAGGTCAACAAGTAGTCTCAGGAGACCTCAATGGCTCCATTGAAATATCATATACTCTTTTCCAAATCCACCCTATAGTTCCTGAGCAAAAAGTAGAACAAGAGTCAGAAGAAGAAGAAGAAGAGGAAGAAGAACCTATCCCAGTCAGAGTCAGACCTCCTACCTCAATTAATCAAAGAGAAATTTCTCCTCCTCACTCTCAAAGAGAAGAATCAGAAGCATCAGAATGCTCATTCTTCCCTGCTCCACGAAACTTACTCCGCGTAAACCAATTTTCCATTTACGGCATTTCAGTTGCCGACCGCTTCGCACTACCTCCTTACCAGAGAAGGAATCCTCTTGCCGAGTTACCAGACTCCCAAACAGAAGACTAGCACACTGGACTGTATAAACAGACACACTAAACTTACCAAAGATGAAAAACAATGTTTCTAAACTCACATGACAAAACTTGCTTGTTGTAAACTTTCAAACTCCTATCCAAAGAACTCTGTCTATTTTCAGCTACTCAAACAATCCAGAAAACTCTCACGAAAGCATAAATAAACATGTCTCGCGGAACTGACGTTAACGACCTTATTGACGCACTCAATGCGCTAACCTTAGAACAAACAATGGCCAATGCGGAAAGAAAGAAAGATGTCACCAAGAAAATAGCTGACCCAGGCTATTGGGATGGAAGTCGACCCTCCTTCCGCTTATGGTGGCTCAGAACCAAACTATGGGCTAACCAACAAACTTGGGAGACAAATCAGCTCCGCACCATGGCAATTCTCTCATGGATGAATGGAAAGGCATCCAGATTTGCACTTCTAACACTAGAAGCATGTGCAAGAAATGCCAACATTCCAACAGGAACACCTCCGATCATCCCAGGAGATGGCGCATGGCTAACTATAGACAAATTAGAAGCCAAGGTCAAGGGCTTCTTCTAGATAGATGTCCTTGCCCATGAAAGTCTGAAGAAGCTAGAAGCTCTCAAACAAGGAACCATGGACATACACTCCTTCTCACAGCTCTTCATCATTCTATTCCAGGAATCGGGAATCTCCGAAGAACATGGTCTAACAATACTAAAGAAGGCAATCAATTTCCAAATCTATCAACAACAATCCCTAAACATGACCGAGTCTAAAACCATACAAGAACTCCTAGATGATTACGTAACCATTGGGAGAACATATGAATGGATGAAACTAGAACGGTCCACGGGAAACCCGTTCCGATCATATTCTGGGAATACATCATACCAGAATAGCTCACCCTACCACCTCAGCAAAGGTTTACCAAATATGGGCTACAACCAGGTCGAGGTGCACCTATGGACATTAGTGCTGTAAACAGACCTTCCTTAAGAGGCAAATGCTATAATTGTCTTGGTCCACACCTTGCACGAGACTGCAAACAACCCTCCACACGCTGCCAAAGTTGTGGTTGGTCATGAGGTGAACACAAGAACAATTGTAGGAACTACAAAGGAAAGAGCACACGCCAAGCTCGAACCTTGAACTCAGACCCTGAAGGATCTCACGATTTGCAAATAGAATTTGATGAGATAAAGGCCTCCTTCTCGGAAATAGAACCAGAAGGAAAGGGAAAAGCCAAAGCGGTCTAGACGAACTGGGTGTCCAGATCGCCAAACCCAACAAGAAACAATCCAATAATAGTCTAATGGGGTCTCATTCAAGTGAGCTTGGCCGGAACTTGAAACCAGTGCTTAATTCCATTAACACAATAGACAACGAAATCCCAGACCAAATCCGTATTCGTGGAAATAATTCCAAAGACATCACTCTCCCCATTAGCATAGCACCTATTAATGGCAAGAAGTTCACATCCGCAGAAGCCCTGCTGGACTCAGGCGCTAACATAATCTTCATAGACAAATCTTGGGCCAAAAGACTCGAACTCCCACTGTTGCCACTCCGACACCATCTAGCAGTGTACAATGTCGACGGATCTAGGAACTCCGCTGGAGACATCACACACTATGCAGAAATAATCATTGACTACCAGGGACATCGTGAGAAGGCAACAGCTGAAGTAACCAATCTTGGAAAGAATCAGGTTATTCTAGGGTACACATGGCTAAAAAACCATAACCCAGAAATAGATTGGTCACAAGGAAAAATTCTCATGACTCGCTGCCCAAGCTCCTGTCAAAACCTCAGATCTAAACCCTCATTCTCATGGGCTATAGAAGAACAAGAACACGTGGCATTTAATCATGTATATGCCCTTAAACAGGAAATCTCGGAAAAAGACAAACCACCCGAGAAAACCCTGGAAGAACTCGTTCCCCATGCTTATCACGAGTTCATTCACCTGTTCAAGAAGAAAGAGTCTGAGTGCATGCCCACACGTAAACCATGGGATCATGCCATAGATCTCAAAGAGACCTTCGTGCCGAAGAAAGGCCAACTAATTCCCTTGTCACCACAAGAACAGGAAGAAGTCAGTGCCTTCATTGATGATCAACTCCAAAAAGGTTACATTCGCTGCTCTACATTACCACAGACTTCCCCTGTGTTCTTTGTACCAAAGAAAGATGGAAAGAAGTGCATGGTACAGGACTATAGATATCTTAATGAATACATGGTGAAAAACAATTACCCACTACCCCTGATATCCCAATTGGTTGATAAGCTAAAAGGAGCTAAAATATTCACCAAGATGGATCTCAGATGGGGTTACAATAATATCCGCATCAAAGAAGGCAATGAATGGAAGGCCGCCTTCATCTGTCATTGAGGATCTTTCGAACCATTAGTCATGTACTTTGGTCTCTGTAATTCTCCCGCGATGTTCCAGACCATGATGAACAAGATATTTGCAGATATGGAAGACACCGTAGTAGTCTATATCGATGACATCATGATCTTTACCAAGACAGATGACGTAAAAGAACATGAGAAAATAGTTCTTAAAGTACTTGCATGGCTAGAAGAGAATGACTTATTCATCAAACCAGAGAAATGCCATTTCCATACCAAAGAAGTTGAATTTCTTGGCATGACAATAACTCCCGAGGGCATTAAAATGGACGATGACAAAGTCAAGGCAATTACCAAATGGCCAACTCCGACCACAGTCCGAGGAGTTAGAAGTTTCTTAGGACTGGCCAACTTCTACCGCTGCTTTATCCAAGATTATGCGCAAGTTGCACAACCCTTAAACGACCTTACCAAGAAAGATACCTCTTATTCATGGAAGGAGCCACAACAAGAAGCATTTGACATGCTAAAAAGGAAGTTCACTACTGCTCCTATCCTCACTTTCCCAGACAATGATAAGAAGTTCCGCCTAGAAACCGATGCATCTAATTTTGCAACTGGAGCCGTTCTATCTATAGAGCAAGATGGCAAATGGCACCCAGTCGCATTCTTATCCCACTCCATGTCACCAGAAGAACATAATTACCCAATTGCAGACAAGGAGATGCTAAGTGTTATCCAAAGCCTAGAGCAATGGAGATACTATCTAGAAGGTGCAAAACAGGAATTTGAAATTTGAAACAATCACGCAAACCTGCAATGGTTTATGCAACGGCAAGATCTAAACAGACGACAAGCCAGATGGTCTCAGTACCTCTCTTGCTTCAATTTCAAATGGATCCATAAAGCTGGAACACAAATGGGAAAAGCCGACGCTCTCTCTCGAAGAGAAGATCACGCAATAGGAATAGAAGATGACAATAAGCAAGTCTTAGTCATCCCTCCAGAACAAATAGCCACCACATCAGTGCATATAGCCACAGATAGTGACAAAATTCTAGAAAAGATAAAGAAAGCAACATGGAAAATTCTAGAATCAGAAGCCATTAAGCTTTGTAAGCAACATAGCATCTGTACGGAAAAAGATGAACTTCTCTATGACAAGAAGAACCGAATTTTCGTGCCGAATGATCAGGATCTCCACATGGAAATCATACGCTTACACCATAACACTCCTGTTACAGGGCATCCAGGAATAGATTGAACCCTAGAACTGCTACAGCATAGCTATACCTGGCCTAGACTGCCCATACTCATCAAAGACTACGTCTTACGCTGTGATAGATGCGCACGCTTCAAAGGCATCAACACTGAAACACTCAACAACTCACCTAGAGCGCTGAAGTGCTTATACTAGAACAATAGAGGTAGTCAAGCTAGAGGAGAGCTATTGAGGAGAACTCCAGGAGAACAAGACTGAGGAGGATGCCCTTCAGACTCCTGGTTTATATACTATTGGTGTGTTTGTACCTATTTGATATAAACCTTAACTACTAGCCAATAGCAAAAGTATATCGTACAGCAATGCACAGCAGTGCATAGTCTTGTGCAGTAAGCTGAGTAAGAACAATAGAAAAGATGAGTAATGATGACTGCGGCGCAGCAGTCTTAGTAAGAAAGGTAATCGAAAATAAGTAAGCAAGAGTAAGCATATATGAGTAAGCAGAGAGATAGTCCATGTCACGTGACAAGGGTCAGGTGATCAGGTCAGGTGATTAGGTCACGTGACTATTGTACAAGATATTTGACTAAGTCCAAAAGTACAGCTAAGTCAAGTCAGGTAAGTAAAAGTGTAGGATAAGAAAGGTAAGAAATGTACCGTTTGTAACAAACACTGCACCTGTGGGAAAACTGTTACCATTGGAAATTCCAGATCTCCCATGGGAACATGTCAGTGCAGACTTCATGACAGACTTCCCAGAATCAAATGGATTTGATTCAATTCTAGTAGTCATTGATCGATTCTCCAAAGAAGTCGAATTCATCCCTTGTACTAAATCTGTCAATGCCTTACAAACAGCTAGACTGTATCTCACACATGTATGGAAGCATCATGGACTTCCAAAAACAATAGTTTCGGACCGAGGACCACAATTCGCATCACAGGTGATGAAAGACTTATGTAAACGTCTCGGCATCACGCCTAAACTCTCTACTGCGTGTCACTTGCAAACAGACGGACAAACAGAATGCATGAATAGAGATCTACAACAATATCTCTGACTATTCACTGCAGAAAAGCAACACGAATAGTCAGATTGGTTGCCAATTACGCAATTCTCATATAACTCAAAAAGGCAAACTTCTACACAGAAAACTCCATTTTCTGTTACCTGTACATACGAACCAAAAATAGGAATAGAAAATCACATGGCAAAAGCACCCGCCGCCACCCTATTCGCCGATGAAATAGAACATACTCTAAAAGAAACAAAAGAAAATCTAGAAAAAGCATAAAAACACATGAAAAAGCAAGCAGATAAACATAGAACAGACGCTCCACAGTACAAACTAGGAGATAAGGTTTGGCTTAGCACAGATGGCCTAAAACTCCCACAATCTTCAAAGAAGCTCACGGAAAAATGGCTAGGCCCATACAAAATTATTAGCTTCAAAGGAAGCAACGCTATTGAACTCCAACTCCCACGCACCATGAAAGTGCACAATATGTTCAATATAGCCAAAATTAAACCTTACAAGGAATGCCTCCCAGGCCAACATGCGGACAAACCAGGACTGGTGATCATAACAGAGGACAGAGAGGACAAATATGAAGTTGACTACATAGTCGACTCCAGACTGAAGGGAAAATGACTAGAATTTCTCATACATTGGAAAGGATATGATGACACGGATAAAACGTGGGAACCCCAATCACATCTTACTCACGCGCCGGACACAATAAAAGAATTCTATAAAAAGAATCCATCAGCTCCCCATCTCCTCCGCATGACTCAGGTTGACTTCAAAAAGCTGTTCAAACCTTACAAAAATTTCACAGCAACTGCTGCGGAAGACAGCTTATATAATCATCATGAAGCAGTATAAAAAGGACCCTGCTTCGACCTGACCAGACATCAATCCACCTCACTCCTACCAACTAGTTGAGTACCACTCCTAACCACCTCTCAATACCTCACCACCACCCATGTCCACAGCCCAGTTCTTCACCAACCTCCCCTTCACCCACGTTCCCCCCCCCACCGAAGTACCCGCCCCTCTCACATACTTGCCACCCGTCCCGTGGTCATGGATCAACTTTGGTCTCCTGATCACATATATGGCGTCAATATTCACGCTCTGTGCTGTTCTCCTCATGAACAGCACATTATTCGTCACCAGCATATTTATCCTAGGGAGCATCATCTCCTTATCATTCGTGTTTATGGCAGGATTGTACGTTCTTGGCACAATCCGGGATAGCAAGGGTTTAACCCTCGAAATAATGTGTGACACCTTTAATGATCGCCAAGTCATCAGAGGGTTTAGTATCTCCTTGCCGGACAAATACTTCATCGAGCAAGATGGCTACAGTTACAAGGTCTACTCCCACGACTTCAGAGCCAGGGAAAGAGAACAACATGAATTTCTTATGGAACAGACCTTACCAGCCCGCCAGAAGATTGAGGCAGAGAAAGAAGCCAATGACCTCAACGGCTGGTCTGGATTCCACCCAACCTGGGAAGAAGGTGAACAAGCTGCAGATAATGGAGACGGTAATGATTCAGCTACTGCCAATAGTGATACCAATCTCACTACCACCAACAGCTTCATAGCTGTCTATAACCTCGAGCTTTGATGAAGAAAGGTCGTGATTGCCTGGAATGCAATCCATAGAGAGGGGGTAGTGTTACAAACAGTACAGTTCTTACCTTTCTTATCCTACACTTTTACTTACTTGTCTATGCTTTCACTTGTCTCAGCTGTACTTTGGACTTAGTCGAATATCTTGTACAATAGTCACGTGACCTAATCACGTGACCTGATCACCTGTCACTTGTCACGTGACACAGACTACTCTTTCCGCTTACTCACATATGCTTACTCTTAATTACTCATTCTTGATTACCTTTCTTACTAAGATTGCTGCGCCGCAGTCATCATTACTCATCTTTTCTATTGTTCTTACTTAGCTTACTGCGCAAGGCTGTACACTGCTGCGCATTGCTGTACGATACACTTTTGCTATTGGCTAGTACTTAAGGTTCATACCAAATAGGTACAAACACTCCAATAGTATATAAACCAGGAGTCTGAAGGGCATTCCCCTCAGTCTTGTTCTCCTGGAGTTCTCCTCAACAGCTCTCCTCTAGCTTGACTACCTTTATTGTTCTGGTTAAAGCACTTCAGCACTCTAGGTGAGTAGTTGAGTGTTTCAGGTACAACTTTTATATGTTATTTTTGTGTACTTTACATCATGCTAAAAATATTTTTTGTTTTAATTGTACTCTGTCATTATTTAAAATGACTGTGCAAATGTTCTCTGGGGAAATTATGAGAACTTCTTTATTGTTATTTTCTATGCCAATTTGGTGATCTTCTCAATGTAAGAGAGCATTGGCTTTTCCCATGGAAGCTCCAGGCTTGTATATCCATACCATATTAAACCTAGACAGGTATTGCACCCATTGTACTTGTCTTTGGTTAAAATCCTATCTGGTTATAAACCACTGCAGATTTGCATGGTCATATCATATTTTGAATTGGTATCTAGTATCTTCTAAGTAATAACACCATTTCTCTAGTGCCTGAATGACTGAGAGCATTTCTTTGTCAGCGATAGGATAGTTTGATTCCTATGGGGTCATAGAGTAGGAGGAAAAGACAATGGGGTGCCATTTGTCATCCTTGAGAACCAAGAGCATGGCACCAGTTGCATAATCCAATGTATCTGATTCTAAGCAGAATTGACAGTCTAGATTCAGAAAAGCTAGAATAGGAGCAGAGGTAAAATGTTGCTTAACTGTGTCAAATGCTGATTGGCAGGCATTTGTCTATTTGAAGGGTTGGTCTTTCTTTGTCAGATCATTTAATGGATGTGTGATCTGCACATAATCTTTGATAAACCTTCGATAGAAGTTTGCTAGCCCCAAGAAGCTCAGTATTCCTTTTACAGTTTTTGGCTCTGGCTATTCCAGTATAGCTGAAACCTTGCTTGGATCCATTTTTATCCTATCTTTTCCTATGATTATCCCAAGGAAGTCTACCTTGTCAATGTAGAAGGCTCATTTTTCTGGTTTAATGAATAAATCATTTTCTTCTAACCTGTGAAGAACTTCAAGGACAATCTGGTCATGCTCAGCTTGGTTTTCTGTTTTTGTAAAGATCATCAGATTATCTATATATACAATAACCATGTCATCCATGTTTATCATTGCTTAGAAGGTGGCAGGGGAGTTGTATAAACCAAAGTACATCACTTTTGGTTTGTAGGATCCTCTGAAGCACACAAAAGCAGCCTTCCACTCATTGCCTTCTTTGATCCTTATGTTATTATACCCCCATCTTAGATCCATTTTTGTAAATAATTTTGCTCCTTTGAGCTTATCAATAAGTTGGCCAATCAACAGCAGAGGATATTATTTTTGACCATGTGTTCATTTAGATACCAGTAATCTTGTACCATGCATTTGTGCCCATCCTTCTTTGGAATGGAAAATACTGGAGAAGTCTGCTCCAATTTAGAGAGGACATATAATCTTTTTTTAGTTAATCATCTATGAAGTCCAATACTTTCTTTTGTTCATTATCCAATAATGGTATAATTCTTCCCTTTCTAGGCTTAAACATGTCTTTTAATTTGATAGCATGATCCTATAGTTTTCATAAGGGCATTTGCTCTGACTCTCCTTTGAAGAAGACTTTAAGGTACTTGTGATATTCTTTTGATACCATTTCTTCAATGGTCTTTTCTTTTTCTTTTGGGACTGCATCTAGCATGTGGATAATAGTGTAGGCAGTATATTGGAAATCTCTCTCATGGTGATCCGGATCCTCTATGTGCATGTTTTCTTTTGCTTGAAGTAAGGTGCATAAGTTTGGATATCTTGTTATCTTTACCATGCTCTTCTGCCACTTAATTTTTGGATTGTGGTATCTTAGCCATAAGAATTCCAGGATAAAGGCATTCTTGCCCAAATCTGTTACTTCTGCCATTACTGCTTTCTTATATCCCATATAGTCAAGTATTAATTCTATGGAGTAGATGATAGATCTAGTGGAGTTTCATGTTCTGTCCACATTGTAAGCATGAATATCATGGCAGAGTTTCTGCAGGGGAATGTGGTGGTCTTTTGCCTATCAGCAATCAATAAAAACTGCATTTGCCCCTGAGTCAAGAAGAGCATCAAGAGATGTAAACATATGACCTTCTTTAGGCTGTATTAAGATTCATAAATTGATCTCTCTATCTATCACATTTGATCAGATAAAAGATCCTTCTGGGATTTCTTTAGGGGAGGAGAAAGAGGAATTAAGCACCAGTTTAACATCCCAGCCAAGCTCACTAGAAGATCCCTCTGATATTGTAAAGTAAGAAAAAATAATTTTGGAATTTTCATCTATGACATCTGTGGGATTTTCTACATTGAGAAGAGAAAATCGGAAACCCTTCACACACCCAGGATCATGTGAAGAGTTATCTATTTTTTTGAGGGCAATCTCTTGTAATCTCAGAACCATGCCCAAGCTTCTTCAAAATTCATGCTGTGAATCACCCTTGGCAGATCAAAGCCTTCCTTTTGCTTTCCCTTGCCTGTTGCAGAGATACTTGCTTGTGTGAGTTTAACGTCATCACTGGATGGTTCCTTTGTGCTTGAGGCACAAATTTGCTTTGACCACTTCTTGTTTCTTGCAGTCCTTGACAAAGTAATTCCCTTGGTAGTTGTAGCACTTGCTATGGAGGGCCTTGGTTTTGACTATGTCAATGTCCATTGCATTGGGGTCCCTTGTAGTAATATACTGTGCCATTCCTTTCGTAATAAAGCTGAGCAGCTGCTTTCTATCAGCAAGTTTCCTTAGTTCTGCTATGAACATGTCATAGTCATCATAGCACCCTTTCTCCATAATAATTTTTCATACAAGCTCTTGATCAGCATTCTACTCAAGGAGCTCAATATGCCTGGTATCATTCCAGTTGTCTAGGATATGGTATGTTTCAAATTTAGTGAGGACTGTTTCTATTCTCAGGGAACCTTGCTTTAAACCAGAGATCATTTTCTAGTGATACTCTTGTTCGTTAGATAATCAAAATTGGTTTGTGATCATCTTTTCAAATTCTGGATATAATTGCCCAGGAGAAGTCTCTGGCATCCCTGCCTTTTATTTGGCTAAGGACTGCCTTGATTCTGCCTTGTTCTCTGAGCAAGATATAGTTCTCTTCACACCATGTGTGTACCCTAATCTACCATTCTTCATACTTTTTTCCCTTCAATCTGTCATAGTCTCCAGGATCTGCTACAATTTTTGATATTTTTACTGGTCTAGCCAGTGGTGGTATGGTACTCCTAGACCTTAATGGTCCAGGTTGTAATGAGAGCATGGCAATTTCTTGCTACAAGCAATTATTTCTCTTGCCAATGCTATCATGATATCTGCTGGTTGCTCTAGGAACAACCTTAGTTGAGTTCCAAGAGCCAAGGCTTGTGGGTTTCTAACATCTAGTGCCATTGCACTGAGGATCACCACCAAGTCATGGGGGAGGGAAGTAGACATTTTTATTTAATATTTGTAGCAAGGGAAAGATTTGGAAGGGTTTCTAGGCCTTAAACTAATCCTAGTGATTTCCTTGTCAGATCTTGGGTCTCCTACAACCGGTCTCCTGATCGTAGCTCTGAACTATGCTGGCTTCTTTACTGTGTGCATTCTCTTCTTGGGTGGCTCCTCTGGCACCACAGATTCCTCTCTCTCTCTTTTTACAACTCTGATTCTATCTCCGAACTTCTGGGGACCTCTTCTGAAATCAAATGTAGTGTATCCTTTGTACACTAGTGAGAACTCTCTCACTGATGACCCATATGTTTCTGTGGATGCTAATGGAGTGGGAAGTATAGGGAGGAGTGTTGGTATACATTTGTATAGTTGGGAGAAGTGATTGTTTGGGTCGATCTCTTCTTTGACCTTCTCAGAATTGGTTTCTATCTCTGAGAGCTGGTTGATCTTATTCTCTCGGAGAAGATCTATGCCTAGCATCCTGTCTAGCAGGAGGGCTTGGGATATGCTTAGATAGAAGTCATGGTAAGTTGCCTCCTTGTCTTCTGAGTTGATGCCAAAGTAGAACTGCTCTAGCTGTAAAGAATTGAATGCTCTAGGGATGCAGGAGAATGGTGAGAGGAGTCTTGCTAGAACTTCTTCATCTACTGAGACCTGCACAACTTCTATGTTGGCATCTGGCTCTTTGGTCTTAACAATTGTAGGGACTGCTTGTGTCCTACTAGGTCCTACAGCTATAGATGCTATGTAGGGGTGGTCTAGTCTAATGCTCAGCATTGAGTTACTAGCTCTATGAATGCCCCAAAGGGTAGCATGAAAGGATAGAAAGTACACTAAAAGCTTCTTCAACTAGGTACTACTTGCTTAGAGGATAAGGCATACATTTGAGGTCAGGTTACGAGTAATGTGATAAGTAGCAGGTGATAAGGAGGAGTTTAGTTCAAGTGGAACACTCAGAAGTCCTAAGACAATCAGGTGCTACTCAAACTTAAGGAAAGGAGAAACTGAGATGGAATAGTTGGACTTTGGAGGAAAGACCAAGTGAACTAAACTGGAGGGCATCTAGCTTAGCCCATGGGGTTTATATACTTATAGGTCTGTATATACATGTTTGGTTCTTATCTACTAGTAAAGGAAATACCCATAATCCTAGGAGATAGATAATAAGAGAGACATATGCTATTGGAGAAACGGAAATGAAAAGCATAATCTTTATGATATATGAGATATAAGAATGAAAGAGAAGTGAAAGAAGCAGGGCTGTGGCATAGCCATTTAGAAATAAAGAATATAAGTAGGACACGAGGGAAAGAAGAAAAGAAGAAACGGAAATAAATGTGGAAAGACATGTGTTTGACACATGTTTAATATAACTAAAAGGAGAAATGACTGGAGATTTAGATCAAAGAAAGAGCAAAGAAATGACTAAGTCCATTGAATGTACTTGTAGAGGTAATGAACCATAACAACTACAATAATGGCTTAGACTATCAAAGACATAAAAAGAAATCTAGAGAATCTCAAAATAGATAGATAAACATTACTTACTACTCTATAATATGAAATTGGCCAACAGATATAGCTATCTATGGAGAACTTGTGCTTAATACATACTTCTAAGAAGCTATCAGAATATTAGCTGGGTTCTTACCAAATTAGCAGTCTAGCTGGCCCAAATATAGTTATATTAAAACTCCCATGTACCATGAAAATATATTCTACAGTCAATATTGACAGAATTAGACTATATAGGAAGATACTGCCTAGTTAACCCATATTATAACTAGGACTAGTATATATCTCTGAAGACAAGGACAATAAATAAGAAGTAGACTATATCATGGACTTATAGCTTCATCATAGAAAACTCAAGTATCTTATTTACTAGAAGAGCTACAATAAAACAGATCATAACTTGAGAACCTAAACCCAATTTGACAAATGCCAAGGAGGCTATATAGGACTTTTATCAATAGAACCCATTTGTACTCTGTGCTCTTTCCATTGACAATCTCAATTTCTCTTTCCTATTCTATAAAAGGCCTGAGAACTTTACATGGCCAGAGGCTGAATGCTTTAGCCATCTGAAAGTTAACCTATAAAAGAGGAGAATAGCTGAGCTATTCTACCCAATAACTTTCAACCCACATTGTTCTCAATCCACACTAGCTTCTCTTCATCTACTCTCTATCTATAAACATATCTGCCCTTCATGAACCTACTATCTGGCTTGATACTACTGAATGTTACAAACGGTACATTTCTTATCTTTCTTATCCTACACTTTTACTTACTTGTCTACGCTTTCACTTGACTTAGCTTTACTTTTGGACTTAGTTGAATATCTTGTATAATAGTCACGTGACTTGATCACCTGACCTGATCACCTGACCTTTGTCACGTGACACGGACTACTTCTCTGCTTACTCATATATGCTTACTCTTGCTTACTCATTCTTGATTATCTTTCTTACTAAGATTGCTGTGCCGCAGTCAATTATTACTCATCTTTTCTATTGTTCTTACTCAGCTTACTGCGCAAGGCTATGCATGGCTGTGCATTGCTGTACAATACACTTTTGCTATTGGCTAGTAGTTAAGGTTCATACCAAATAGGTACAAACACTCCAATAGTATATAAACCAGGAGTCTGAAGGGTGTCCCCCTCAGTCTTGTTCTTCTGGAGTTCTCCTCAACAGCTCTCCTTCAGCTTGACTACTCTATTGTTCTGACTCAAGCACTTTAGCACTCTAAGTGAGTTGTTAGGTGTTTCATTAGAACAAGACTATACTAACCTTCCCCTTGCAGCCTAGCTAACTGCAAGCCAAACACTTGATCTTGAAACTAGCAAACCAGTATCCGATAGTAACAAGTAAGGACCTTCCCTTAGATAGGGTCAAGGGCGACAACTGACAAAGGCTCACCCACTAGTGTCTCACATCGATTACTTCGACGACTCCGACTTCACCTCTCACCACGAGGTTTACCCCACCGATATAATCCAGGTCGCAATCGGATCGAACGGTCGGGTCTTATCACCACTCCCTGACATTGACCCACACGACATCAATGTTGTTCTACAATGCAACACCCCCCTTTCGTGCTCACCTAGTCCCGCTTGTGGCAGCATAGAACCTTACGCCAGGTTTAACCCTAAAGATTTACTTGGTTATCTCAACCTCCGCGTAAGAATCCCTTTACCCGATAGAAGACCTAAGCTTATCCAACCCCATCAGAACCCGCTCGACCCCAAAGTCGAGCACCACATTGAAGAATATAGGGAGATTTACAATCCCTATGACCCTTTCCAGCCCGCTCCCCCAGAACTCCCCGAACCTGTTGACTGGGTACCTCTAGGCCCCCGGTTCCAGCCGGCAAACTTCGAGCCAATTCGCCTCTTCTCTATTCAAAGTAGGACTAACTTCATCCATTACTATTTCCAATACGTCTTACCCCAAACTCCACCAGCTGACCGTTGGAACTTATCTCGAGCTTTCCTATGAGCAATGCCAAATGAGATTATTGGCGAAGGACCTATCCTTCCGGATCATGGACAGGAATCTTAGAACCCACCACAACGGAGTAAGGTTAGAAAGAAGATAAAGAAGAGAAGGGCACATACAAAGGACTATACCTATAGGAGTAGTATTCCTTGCTCTCAGCTCTCTAGGACTGCAACTAGAATTAGGCTACTGGTACACCTCCTGCCTCCTCATAGGGGCCTACCTTATTTTAGGCCACAAAGTAGTCTTAGGAAACCTGAGCGGTTCCATTGAATATACATATACTCTTTTTCAAGTCCATCCTATAGTTCCTGAGCAAGAAGTAGAACAAGAGTCAGAAGAAGAAGAGGAAGAAGAAGAAGAACCTATTCCAGTTAGAGTTAGACCTCCTACCCCAGTCAATCAAAGAGAAATTTCTCCTCCCCATTCTCAAAGAGAAGAATCAGAAGCGTCAGAATGCTCATTCTTCCCTGCTCCATGAAATTTACCCCGCGTAAACCAATTTTCCATTTACGGCATCTCAGTTGCCGACCGCTCCGCACCACCTCCTTACCAGAGAAGAAATGCTCTTGCCGAGTTACCAGATTCATAAACAGAAGACTAGCATACTGGACTGTGTAAACAGACACACTAAGCTTACCAAAGACGAAAAACAATGTTTCCAAACTCATACGACAAAACTTGCTCGTCGTAAACTTTCAAACTCCTATCCAAAGAACTCTGTCTATTTTCAGTTACTCAAACAATCCAGAAAACTTTCATGAAAACATAAATAAACATGTCTCACAGAACTGACATTAACGACCTCATTGACGCACTCAATGCGCTAACTTTAGAACAAACAATGGCTAATGCGGAAAGAAAAAAAGATGTCACCAAGAAAATAGCCAACCCAGGCTATTGGGATGGTAGTAGACCCTCCTTCCGCTTATGGTGGCTCAGAACCAAGCTATGGGCTAATCAACAAACTTGGGAAACAAACCAACTCCGCACCATGGCAATTCTCTCATGGATGAACGGAAAGGCACCCAGATTTGCACTCCTGATACTAGAAGCATGTGCAAGAAATGCTGACACTCCCACCGGAAACCCTCCGATCATCCCAGGAGATGGCGCATGGCTAACTATAGACAAATTAGAAGCCAAGATTAAGGGCTTCTTCCAGATAGATGTGCTCGCACATGAAAGTCTGAAGAAGCTAGAAGCTCTCAAACAAGAAACCATAGACATACACTCCTTCTCACAGCTCTTCATCATCCTGTTCCAAGAATCGGGAATCTCCAAAGAGCATGGTCTGACAATACTGAAAAAGGCAGTCAATTTCCAAATTTACCAACAACAATCCCTAAACATGACTGAATCCAAAACCATACAAGAACTCCGAGATGATTATGTGACCATCGGGAGAATGTATGAATGGATGAAACTAGAACGGTCCATGGGAAACCCGTTCCGATCCTATTCTGGGAATACATTATAC
The DNA here is from genome assembly GCA_038094055.1 of Chalciporus sphaerocephalus. Classification (NCBI taxonomy): domain Eukaryota; kingdom Fungi; phylum Basidiomycota; class Agaricomycetes; order Boletales; family Boletaceae; genus Chalciporus; species Chalciporus sphaerocephalus. Next base: position 87,129 of record JBBPTH010000026.1, on the reverse strand, counting down.
CAGAATAGCTCGCGCCCAGCATCTCAACCAAGGTTCACCAAATATGGGCTACAACCAGGTCGAGGCGCACCCATGGACATCGGTGCTGTAAACAGACCTTCCTTAAAAGGCAAATGCTATAATTGTCTTGGTCCACACCTCGCACAGGATTGCACGAAACCCTCCACATGCTGCCAAAGCTATGGCTGGTCACGAGGTGAACACAAGAACAATTGTAGGAATTACAAGGGAAAGAGCACATGCCAAGCTTGGACCTTGAACTCAGACCCTGAAGAAAATCACGATTCACAAATAGAATTTGATGAGATAAAGGCCTGCTTCTCGGAAATAGAACCAGAAGGAAAGGGAAAAGCCAAAGCGGTCTAGATAAACTGGGTGTCCAGATCGCTAAACCCAATAAGAAACAATCTAACGATAGTCTAACGGGGTCTTATTCAAGCGAGCTCGGCCGGGACTTGAAACCAGTGCTTAATTCCATTAACACAATAGACAACGAAATCCCAGACCAAATTCGTATTCATGGAAATAATTCCAAAGATATCACCTTACGCGTTAGCATAGCACCTATTAATGGCAAGAAGTTCACATCCGCAGAAGCCCTGCTGGACTCAGGTGCTAACACAATCTTCATAGACAAATCTTGGGCCAAAAGACTCGAACTCCCACTGTTGTCACTCCGACACCATCTAGCAGTGTACAATGTCGACGGATCTAGGAACTCCACTGGAGACATCACATACTATGCAGAAATAATCATTGACTACCAGAGACATTGTGAGAAGGCAACAGCCGAAGTAACCAATCTTGGAAAGAATCAGGTCATTCTAGGATATACATGGCTAAAGAACCATAATCTAGAAATAGATTGGTCACAAGGAAAAGTTCTCATGACTCGCTGCCCAAGCTCCTGTCAAAACCTCAGATCTAAACCCTCATTCTCATGGGCTATAGAAGAACAAGAACACGTGGCATTTAATCATGTATATGCCCTTAAACAGGAAATCTCGGAAAAAGACAAACCACCCGAGAAAACCCTGGAAGAACTCGTTCCCCATGCTTATCACGAGTTCATTCACCTGTTCAAGAAGAAAGAGTCTGAGTGCATGCCCACACGTAAACCATGGGATCATGCCATAGATCTCAAAGAGACCTTCGTGCCGAAGAAAGGCCAACTAATTCCCTTGTCACCACAAGAACAGGAAGAAGTCAGTGCCTTCATTGATGATCAACTCCAAAAAGGTTACATTCGCTGCTCTACATTACCACAGACTTCCCCTGTGTTCTTTGTACCAAAGAAAGATGGAAAGAAGTGCATGGTACAGGACTATAGATATCTTAATGAACACATGGTGAAAAACAATTACCCACTACCCCTGATATCCCAATTGGTTGATAAGCTAAAAGGAGCTAAAATATTCACCAAGATGGATCTCAGATGGGGTTACAATAATATCCGCATCAAAGAAGGCAATGAATGGAAGGCCGCCTTCATCTGTCATTGAGGATCTTTCGAACCATTAGTCATGTACTTTGGTCTCTGTAATTCCCCCGCGACGTTCCAGACCATGATGAACAAGATATTTGCAGATATGGAAGACACCGTAGTAGTCTATATCGACGACATCATGATCTTTACCAAAACAGATAATGTAAAAGAACATGAGAAAATAGTTCTTAAAGTACTCGCACACCTAGAAGAGAACGACTTGTTCATCAAACCAGAGAAATGCCATTTCCATACCAAAGAAGTTGAATTTCTTGGCATGACAATAACTCCCGAGGGCATTAAAATGGACGATGACAAAGTCAAGGCAATTACCGAATGGCCAACTCCGACCACAGTCCGAGGGGTTAGAAGTTTCTTAGGACTGGCCAACTTCTACCGCTGCTTTATCCAAGATTATGCGCAAGTTACACGACCCTTAAACGATCTTACCAAGAAAGATACCTCTTATTTATGGAAGGAGCCACAACAAGAAGCGTTTGACATGCTAAAAAGGAAGTTCACTACTGCTCCTATCCTCAACAACAAGAAGTGTTTGACATGCTAAAAAGGAAGTTCACTACTGCTCCTATCCTCGCTTTCCCAGACAATGATAAGAAGTTCCGCCTAGAAACCGATGCATCTAATTTTGCAACTGGAGCCGTTCTATCTATAGAACAAGATGACAAATGGCACCCAGTTGCATTCTTATCCCACTCCATGTCACCAGAAGAACATAATTACCCAATTGCAGACAAGGAGATGCTAAGTGTTATCCAAAGCCTAGAGCAATGGAGACACTATCTAGAAGGTGCAAAACAGGAATTTGAAATTTGAAACAATCACGCAAACCTGCAATGGTTTATGCAACGGCAAGATCTAAACAGACGACAAGCCAGATGGTCTCAGTACCTCTCTTGCTTCAATTTCAAATGGATCCATAAAGCTGGAACACAAATGGGAAAAGCCGACGCTCTCTCTCGAAGAGAAGATCACGCAATAGGAATAGAAGATGACAATAAGCAAGTCTTAGTCATCCCTCCAGAACAAATAGCCACCACATCAGTGCATATAGCCACAGATAGTGACAAAATTCTAGAAAAGATAAAGAAAGCAACATAGAAAATTCTAGAATCAGAAGCCATTAAGCTTTGTAAGCAGCATGGCATCTGTACGGAAAAAGATGAACTTCTCTATGACAAGAAGAACCAGATTTTCATGCCGAATAATCAGGATCTCCGCATGGAAATCATACGTTTACACCATGACACTCCTGTTGCCAAACATCCAGGAATAGATCAAACCCTAGAACTGCTACAGCGTAGCTATACCTGGCCTGGAATGCCCACACTCATCAAAGACTATATCCTATGCTGCAATAGATGCGCACACTTCAAAGGCATCAACACTGCACCTGCGGGAAAATTGTTACCATTGGAAATTCCAGATCTCCCATGGGAACATGTCAGTGCAGACTTCATGACAGATTTCCCAGAATCAAATGGATTCGATTCAATTCTAGTAGTCATTGATCGATTCTCCAAAGAAGTCGAATTCATCCCTTGCACTAAATCTGTCAATGCCTTACAAACAGCTAGACTGTATCTCACACACGTATGGAAGCATCATGGACTTCCAAAAACAATAGTATCGGACCGAGGACCACAATTCGCATCACAGGTGATGAAAGACTTATATAAATGTCTCGGCATCACGCCTAAACTCTCTACCGTGTGCCACCCGCAAACAGATGGACAAACAGAATGCATGAATAGAGATCTACAATAATATCTCCGACTATTCATCACAGAAAAGCAACACGAATAGTCAGAATGGTTGCCAATTGCGCAATTCTCATATAACTCGAAAAGGCAAACTTCCACACAGAAAACTCCATTTTCTGTTACCCATACATACAAACTAAAAATAGGAATAGAAAATCACATGGCAAAAGCACCTGCCGCCGCCCTATTCGCCAATGAAATAGAACAAACTCTAAAAGAAACAAAAGAAAATCTAGAAAAAGCACAAAAACACATGAAAAAGCAAGCAGATAAACATAGAACAGATGCCCCACAGTACAAACTAGGAGATAAGGTTTGGCTTAGCACAGACAGCCTAAAACTCCCATGACCTTCAAAGAAGCTCACGGAAAAATGGTTAGGCCCATACGAAATTATTAGCTTCAAAGGAAGTAATGCTATTGAACTCCGACTCCCACGCACCATGAAAGTGCACAATGTGTTCAATATAGCCAAAATTAAACCATACAAGGAACACCTCCCAGGCCAACATGCGGACAAACCTGGGCCAATACTTGTAACAGAGGACAGAAAGGACGAATATGAAGTTGACTACATAGTTGACTCCAGACTACGAGGGAAACAGCTAGAATTCCTAGTACACTGGAAAGGATACAATGACACGGATAGAATATGGGAACCCCGATCAAATCTTACTAATGCGCCGGATGCAATAAAGGAATTCTATAAAAAGAATCCATCGGCTCCCCATCTCCTCTGCATGACTCAGGTTGACTTCGAAAAACTGTTCAAACCTTACGAAAATTTCACAGCAACTGCTGTGGATGACAGCTTATATAATCATCATGAAGCAGTATAAAAGGACCCTGCTTCAACCTGACTAGACATCAACCCACCTCCTTCCTACCAATTAGTCGAGCTCCGCTCCTAATAACCCTCTAGCAACCTCACCACCTCTCCTACCCCTCCACCACCCATGTCTGCTTTCCCAAACTTTCTCCCTCACCACCTCAACCACGAAGACACCCCCACAGAAGTACCCACCGCACTTGCACACCTACCACCAGTCCCATGGTCATGGATAGACTTCGGTCTCCTGATCACCTATATGGTGTCGATATTCACTCTTTGTGCTGTTCTCCTCGTGAACAGCACATTATTTGTCACAGGCATATTTACTATAGGGAGTATCATATGCTTATCATGCACATTTATGGCAGGATTCTACGTTCTTGGTGCAATCCAGGATGGCAAGGGTTTAATGTTAGAAATAATGCGGGACACCTATAATGATAAACAAGTTATCAGAGGATTCAGCATTTCCTTGCCGAACAAATACCTCATTGAGCAAGACGGTTATAGCTATGAAGTTTACTCCCGCGACTTCAGAGCCAGGGAAAAAGAGCAGCATGACGCTCTTATGGAACGGACCCTACCAGCACGCCTGAAGATTCAGGAACAAAAAGAAAATAATGAACTCAACAGCTGGTCAGGCTTCCATCCAACCTGGGAAGAAGGTGAACAAGCCGCAGATAATGAGGACGGTAATGATTCAGCTACTGTCAATAGTGATACCAATCTCACTACCACAAACAGCTTCATAGCTGTCTACAACCTCGAGATCTGATGAAGAAAGGTCGTGATTGCCTGGAATGCAATCCATAGAGAGGGGGTAGTGTTACAAATGGTACATTTCTTACCTTTCTTATCCTATACTTTTACTTACTTGTCTACGCTTTCACTTGACTTAGCTTTACTTTTGGACTTAGTTGAATATCTTGTACAATAGTCACGTGACTTGATCACCTGACCTGATCACCTGACCTTTGTCACATGACACGGACTACTTCTCCGCTTACTCATATATGCTTACTCTTGCTTACTTATTCTTGATTACCTTTCTTACTAAGATTGCTGCGCCGCAGTCAATTATTACTCATCTTTTCTATTGTTCTTACTCAGCTTACTGCGCAAGGCTATGCACGGCTGCGCATTGCTGTACAATACACTTTTGCTATTGGCTAGTAGTTAAGGTTCATACCAAATAGGTACAAACACTCCAATAGTATATAAACCAGGAGTCTGAAGGGCGTCCCCCTCAGTCTTGTTCTCCTGGAGTTCTCCTCAACAGCTCTCCTTTAGCTTGACTACTCTATTGTTCTGACTCAAGCACTTCAGCACTCTAAGTGAGTTGTTGGGTATTTCACTGAATCATTTGCCCAATCATGACTTCTTCTCTCTTGCTGCATGTTATCTATGACATGAATCTTTCTTGCCTATATTCTAGCCCTCTGGAACAGCACATTATTTATAGTCTTCACCTTTATCCTGCTAATTTTTATCTTCTTTATCTGTACTCTCAGATAACATTAATGGATAGAAAAACATAGGAGCTATATAGGATGATATACCTGGACTTGTAGACAAAGAATAGACAATGGTGGAGGACAACAATTGATCGCCTGGAGGTTAATCTATAGGAAAAGGGTAGTGTTACTGTTACAGCTCATTATCTTCACAAGTACACTTAATGGACTTAGTTGTTTCTTTTTTCTTTTTCTGATTCAAATCTCTAATTATTTCTCCTTTTAGTTATATTAAACATGAGTCTAACACATATTCTCTCATATTTATTTCCACTCCTTCTTTTCTTCTTCTCCTCATGTTTTACTCATGTTCTTTATTTCCATATGGCTATGCTATAGCCTCACTTCTTTTGCTTCTCTTCTATTTTACGCCTCATGTATCACAAAGGCTATGCTTTTTATTTCCGTCCCACCAATAGTGTATGTCTCTCTTATTACTTATCTTCAGGGTTATGGGTATTTCCATTAGTAGTAGATAAGAACCAAACATGTACATACAAACCTATGAGTATATAAACCCCAAGGACTAAGCTGGACATTCTTCAGTTTAGTTCACTTGATCTTTTCTCCAAAGTCTAACCATCCTATCTTAGTTCCTCCCTTCCTTAAGTTTGAGTAGTATCTGATTGTCTTAGGACTTTTGAGTATTTCAACTTCCAAACTCCCCTCTAGGATTATAGCATCAAAGTGACTACTGATATTATCTAGTCTCAATGCCTAGATCTCCTCTTTTTAAAAGGACTCTCTATTGCCATTGATAACCTGCCAGCCCATATCATATAGGAAATCCTATGTCCTATCTTTGCTGGCTATCCTCCTCTAACAAGGAGTTATATCTAGGAATTTGAGAATCTACCCTATCTGCTACTAGAGAAGGAAACTGATCCAGATTTCCCTTATCTGGATCTATTCCCAGATTAAAGACCTTATCTTCACAAAAAAATAGTTGGCAGCAACTTAACCCCAATGACCATCCTGCTTCTGAAGCTCTTCCCTCCTTGCCTATAGCTATAGACTCCCTGTTTCCTCCTATGTTGGTACAGTCAACTCCTTCCCCTAGACCACTAGAAGACAGCATACTCTCCCATGCTATAGGACAGTTATAGCTAGCTTCAGTCTGCCTACCAGTGCATATCAACAAACCAAGCAAACAACTAGTAGTAGCACCAATCCCATTGATATACAAGATAACATACCCTTTCCCCCATCTTGTAGAGTGCCTGCCCCACAGTGCTTTGAGTACAATGCCCTAGATCACTATCAACACAACTGCCCAGCATAAAAATTCTGTATGTGGTTGTATTTGGCTAGTGGCTGTACGACTAGAACTCATATTTAGCTCTTTACTTAGTACTAGGGTGACTTACCTTTCCTTCTTCTCCAGAACCTGTGCCCCTTGACCATAACAGCCAACTGGTCAGGCTTTGTACCCTCTTGGCAATTATCACTGGTACGTACTGCATATAGTGTTGTACCAGCATTCTAGGACACGAACGACGTGCAGCACTACCGCTATACACAATAATAAAATACCAGACTACTGTAAACTGTTTCAAATCGGAAGCAAAAAAAACTTGTGAAATATCGCGCATGTGGAACTGCAGGGCAGGACACACGGGCGTTAGCGAGTACGGCTGTCTTGACTTGGAATCGTTGCTCGTCTCTCCGGGGACTGATTGGGTTGTTGGACCAGCTGGAAGCTTCCCCTCTAGGAGGCTTCGGCTTCGGCTTTCGCAGATTGATTATACAAAGTGAGCGAAATCACTGGACCAAAGTCACCTCTCGGTTGCCAGAAAAACTGAGAATGACCAATAAGTCACGGAAGCTAAATTTCCAGGGGTTTAGGTTTATGGACACTACCATCTTCGCTCGAATTACCATGCGGTTGTGCCGAGACAGCAATCGTGGGATTTTCTCGGAGTGTCAACGTTTCAACGTTCGTTTGCAGCCCTTGAAATTGCGGGCTGCTCAGCGATGGGAATGATATCTTTCACTTTCAATGTCTTACGCTACCGAATGATATGATTTTCTCCGCGCTGTTCAGGCGTATGAGTATGGTTGTAGTAAGTGTCTTAGCATCATGCGCGTCCTTTACAGACGCAGGCTCCACACAGTCGCTAGTCTGACAGCAGTGATGTTTGACTACGGTACGGGTTGAGCTGCTTGCGGGTCCCACATACACTGACCATCCAGCTAGTCCTGACCATTACACGAGAAGTGTGTATACCTACTATCATCTTAATACGCAACTGACGGTGGACCAGGTGGAGTTGGTATGGGTACGTATGACATCAAATGACTTTCGAGAAAAAAAAGTGCAAATGCTCTTCAGATGAGACCACGGTCCATATTGTCAGCTTTATTCATCGTGGTAATGTCCCTCTGAAGACTTGCGTGGTATTATGGGCTAACCTATGTTGATTGGGTAGACACGTTACCTTGGACTGGTAATGGTACTGTGAGTAGGAATATGTGTTGCATCGTGGAATTGAATTTCTAATGGGGTGCGAACAGAGTCGATGGCTTATGTACGTCTCCAGTCTTTTGTTGGTGTTAGTCGCCAAATCGTTGCGTGTAGGGGCTGGGATCGGCGTCACCGTTATATTGTCGTCGGTAAGTCTTTAATTTACTGTGAGATCGCTGAGAATCTGAGTAGTGTTTAGGTGTAAGCGACCAGTTCTTTATGATTCATACCTTTGAGCTGACGGTCAAATGTGCTGATCATCGGAAAATAGATGTATGCTCGTCAGAGACATAGTTTCTGCACTACTTCTAACCGCACTCTTATCAACAGGTTTTATTGTGACATACCAACTCCGCTATTGGGCACAACTTGTGTGGACGACCTTGACCCATAGTCTGTCTCCACGAGTTCCTCAAAGGTCCCGGTTCTTAACGTTATTTGTACAGTAACGTCAATTCTCTGCGTTGCGGCCACGTTCAGTAACCCAAAGAAAGTCAAGTGGACATTGATGATTCTGTGGTCTCTGGTCGTGATCGTGGAGATTGTCTGCGACGTCTTGGCTTTTGGACCTCCCTACGGTTTTTCCGTCTTAAACACTAATGCGTATGGTGGTGTTGATCTATGCACTGTAGTTTACGGACGCTACTTCAACCTATTTGTCGATTCTGCCTTTGGGGTCCTTGCCTTTGACATTCTGCTGATGGTGGTGGTGGTGTACCGTTCCGTTAGCAACTCCATTGAGATGCGGAAGATGTTGGGCAAACGCAAGATGAATGAGTACGTGAAGTTGCTTGTGCAGCACAACTCGCTCTACTTCACCTAGTATGCACCATCTCCATTTTGTTGATATGCTCCATTCTCATGATCCCTAGTATCGTCATTGTAAAGACGGCTAGCGCTGTCATTCAGTTTACGAGCTACGCCCCAGTGAGTGTGATATTGACTGGGTCCCGTCAACGGGAGAGCTTAATCTTGATGGACGCTTACAGCTGTGGCTTATGTGCTGGTCACTTCCGCTTAAATATGCTTTTCCATATGTGTTTTACCCTCGGATAGTGTTGAACTTCAGGGGACATCGGGCTGCATCGGACGGAGTGTACGCATACGGTGGATCTCACAGCTTGCCTTGGAACGTTCGATCAGGATCAGGATCAGAATCAGAATCGCAGCCGCAGTCGCAGCCGCAGCAGTATATTCCGTTACAGCCTAGTAGGCTGTCTAGATCATCCGGGGGGCAAACAAAAAATAGCGGGGACTTGGACGAGTCGTCGGTGTACGTTGAGGGCTAGGATACTAATGCCAGCTCTTAGAGGATGCACGTTCGTTATCATGACCCTTTTATGAACAACGTTATCGACTATAAATTATTGTGCTGCAGGTCTGCACCAGGCTCTAGTAGAACTGGGACCGTCTGAGTTATGTAGTGTGTGTAGGTTTCTAGTCGCATATTACAGTAATTATTCGTTTTCGCGGCTCTCACTGGCTCTCTTTGACTTGATTCAACCATGTGAAGGGAATGGAGATGTCTGCTTGAATAAAGCTCATTGTAGTATACAGGTCTACTCAATTCCACAGCTACCAGACCCTACATGCCCACTCTGCTTCGTATGTTTTTCTATAAACTAGAACAACATATTATAACATATTATCTACACACTTTGCTTGAAGGTTTTCATTGCAATCATTCCAAAATGGGTATACATACATCGTGGCCATTGTATCCTAATCCTGACATTTGGATCGACGTACACTGACCAACATTAAGTGGTCGTGTTCGGCAGTGATATTCGCCCCATCGATCACACCTAGTGGTCGTCTTATCGTCGTGGTATTCACGCGTGGTGGATATCGTGCCTCCCCAATCTTTCCCGCCCAATCAAAGTCAACGAACATAAACTTTGTTTCGTCTGTCTTCGATACCATGATGTTCACATCGCGAATATCACCGTGAACGAACCCGGATGCATGGAAGGCGGTGAGCTTCTCGGACATATCGTCAAAAACGGCCGATGGAAGACGGGCGGCACGATCGTAGAGCGTTTCGTACTCGGAAAGTGCATTGAAAACAATCATCAACCAGCCACCAGGGAGTGTTTCATATCCTCGCAGGCATGGGGCGCATCCGAGCGAGGCGAAGCATTCATGGGCATCGCGCGAATAGGTTCGAGCAAATTTAACACAGATGCGTTCCCCGTTCCCGTTCTCTTCTGTTGCAAAGAAGATCAACTTCTGCTCTACTACCTCGTGCTCGTACCGGAACTTCTCGGTGGTCTTGTGGATAAGCGATGTGTAGGTCGTTTGGTAGGGAAAAATCTGAATGGCCGGGCTGGGTGGAATGGTGGCGGCGTAAGGTCTTTGAAGGCCTTCGTAGTGTTTTTTCAGTGCCATAGTAGCTTTGCGAAAAGCAGCCATGTGACGCGCCACAGTATGCATGTTCCATGTATCGCTGGAGTGAAAGTGAAGCGCAATCGGCGTAGAGAGGATCTGTGCCATCGGTCTTAGGTTCCAAGCAGCGCCTGCAAAGACGATATACGGGCCTAAAGAAGAAACGATCAGTCCATAAAGAACGGTAGAGAAATGAATGAATGAGGTACTTGCCAAAGATGGCGAGCAGAAGGCACGGGAGACAAGACGTTGGATGTTTAGTAGCCAGCTCCCTTGTCGACTCGAGGTAATATGAGATAGCTTCGAAATACGGTTCCGCCGACGTATTTCCGGTTTCGTTCTTGAACTCAGTAATCACATAGCGATGTCCGGCAACTGACATGTCAACGTCTAGACAGTAGTCGGTCTTACGAATTTTGGAAACCGTGAAGTGAATCTGGTGGCGTTCAAATACGTCGGTGACTTTGTTAACCCTATCTGCTTCGTTGTCGTACAACCCTGACATGACTGCTTCGAGATCCTGCGCAAGCCAACTGTCTTCCGCATTGACCTCGATACTCTGACAATCCTCCACAAATTGACCAAAGATTGGGTGAAGGAGTGTCGTCGGAATAGTTTCTTCTTCACCGTAGTACTCAGAGGTACCAGGTTTCGGTACACGGCGACCGCAAGGTATAAATCCCTGACTGCGCTGCCGCGTTCTGAATGAGGACGGGGTGCCGTGGGCAGAAGGTTTGCCACTCCGAGCATGGGTGAGGAATTCTTTGCGAGCGTTAACGATTGGATCGCCATCCCCAACCGAACGACGTGCTGAGGGAGGCAGTTTCGCGATTTTTCTAGAACGCTGTTCGACGACAACACATGGAATGGCAGAAAACGGAACGTCGCTGAAGACGTCCCTTAATCGATGGTGGCCAGGTATGAGCTCCCCGGTCCCTAAAGTACTAAGCATCTCATCGATATTACTGTCTTGGGTCGATATCTTATACAGATACAAAGAGACGTTGTCTGCGCTCGCGAGATGCGCCACCAGTTTCTTGATTTCCGACTTGAGTGAATCAACCGTTTGAAAGGAGGAGGCCGTGACCATGAATGAATCTGTTCTCGCTGTTCCTCGAAGCCAGCAGCAAACGTCCAGAGTTGGAATATCTGGGCACACAATGATGATAGTCTCCCATGCCAGCTCATAAGAAAAGCGCCACCTACCGACAATGAGATGGAGTCGGTCCCGGACAATCGGTCCCTTGAAAAGGCTAGAAAGTGTTTGGGTAGCCCGCAACGGTTGACCGATCTGTGTGATATCGAGCGCCTTGAGTAATTCCTCCTCAGAATCGTCACCGAGAATCGGTTTATCTTCAGGTACTTTATAGACAGCTAGATCCTCCGGAGAATATGAGAGATTCGGATTCCCGAGCCCAAATATGGCTGTTGCTAATTGAAGAACCGTGCTTGAAGGAGGAACCTTGATTTCCCTCCACAGGTGAAAAGGAGTTCCGCGTAGCCAGTAACGAAGGACCAAAGTTGGGTCAACTGGACATACGATGATAATCGTCTTCGGTACCAGCTCATAAGAAAAGCGCCACATACCGACGATGAGATGGAGTCGGCCCTGGAGAATCGGTCCCTTGAAAACACTAGAGAGTGTTTGGATAGCCCGCAACGGTTGACCGATCTGTGTGATCTCGAAGGCCTTGAGTAATTCCTCCTCAGAATCGTCATTGAGAATCGTTTTATCTTCAGGTACTTTATAGACAGCTAGTTCCTTCGGAGAACATGAGATATTCGATTTCTCGAGCTCAAATATGGCTGTTTTTAATTGAAGAACCGTGCTTGAAGGAGGAACCTTGATTTCGCTCCACAGGTGAAAAGGAGTTCCACGAATCCAATAGCAAAGTGTCTGGTCGGACATGGTAGTTTGGGTTCAAGATGGTGATTGTGGCACAAAGAAATGCTGTTCACACGATCAACATCACCAACATGGTCAAACTACGACAACACCCGATAACGCGATCTCGACTCACGCCGTAGCTTGAAGGTGGGTCTGGAGGAAACGATCGTTGCGAACGTCACGCAACATGGCTCAAAGCGTTCCCTCAAAGCTATCATACCTCTCCGTTCGGAGGACTCACTCAACAGTACGTGCTCGTCTTCACCGAAAGACGTCTATTGATCGTCGCTGTCGAGCTCCAATCTGCCCGTATGCACGTACGCGTTTGAGTATGCAATGGCTTACCCAGACGTAGCCTGAGGTACCCGTAAAGGACATCCAATGATGATATGTAACAAGCAGTGCAGAATGCAAACTCCAAATCCCAACATGCGTGGTATCCCGGTATCTCATAAAATAAACAAGTCAATGCTGGTATCTTCCAATTCCTCGTGTATACACCGTTGTCCGTTGTCCGTCTTCCTAAACACGCCCGTCCTCCCACACACGCCGTGCCCAACTCAACATCAAAGCGCCCGAAGCTCAACCTCCTCTTCTCTCCTCACCTCCTCGATATCCGCCCGTGAACGACCCAAGCCATCCTCGTTCACGCGCATACACGCACCCATCCCCATCCCCATCCCTGTCTCCAACTCCGACTTGGCCTTGGCATCCAACGTCTGCATGTACGACACCACATGTCCACCGCCACTCTGGGTGACCTCGGAAACGAACTCAATATCAGAGAACCCTACACCGATCCGGATATCGCGGTCGTGCATGGTGGAGGAGGCGACCGAAGACCCGCTGCTCATCCAGCCTTTTCCTTGTGCTTCGCGGTAGATAATCAGGAGCGGCGCGATGAGCTGTAAGCGTCGAGGGACGGCGTGGACGTGGATGTGAATAGTGAATAGTGAATAGTGAATCAGCATCGAGAGAAAAAGAGAACGAGGAGTGATGACTGAGGAGACTCACCTGCACCTCACCCAGGACCTGTAAAAACGTGTACGACATCCAACTTCCTGTAGCATACGGCACCAAGAACAGCAATGAGAACGAGGCATAGAGTGCTGCCGACTCTACGAGCGTTGCGACGACGGTGGTACATTCGGAGGCGTGTCCTGGGCCGAGGAGGCGGTCCATTCGTCGTCGGTAGAGCAGGAGACGAGCAGAGATGAGGAGGGTCACGGTGATATTGATGGTGAGCGAGACGCAAAAGTAGGGAAAGGTCCAGTTGATGTGGTGGCCAGCATTGAAGTAAGGAGAGGACGCGGGGGAAGAGATCTGGAGCAGGAAGAAGGTGCCGATGACTGACGGATGTACGAGTGAGTGAATGCGCGTCGGTGAGCGAAATGGAAACAGAACAAAGTGAAAGCAAAGACTCATCGTAAGACGCGAGTTGCATAAGACCGGTCAACAGAAAGACGAACCGCCAGGACACACCAAAGTCTCTGTATATGATCACACACCGCCAGACCTGTCCACGACCCGATATTGAAGTGAGCGACGATCATTATCATTGATATCGATGTGACTGGGGCCCACCAAAAGCGAATCGGTCAGCCAATTCGCAAGCACATAGGACACGTTCGCGATCTCATCAACCCCAATCGAAAACATCTGCTCCTCGTACGCACTCGGTCCTCCAGGATAATCCCTATAGTTGATGAACGCCAGCTGCGTAAACTTCGAATTGGACGCCAGGAAGAGCGTGCCGAAGACGAACAAAGCGGACACGTAGAGGAGAAAGCATAGGTTACGACGACGACTGGCGGATCGTCGTGATTGGATTCTATGCCAGAGAGCGCGAAGACAGAGCCATGAGAGCGCTGCGACGATGCCGTAGCCCGCGCCCGTAACGATCGCTCCTGCAAGCCATGTTGAAGACATAGAGAGGTTGCTGCCCTGGTAATAGCGCAAGCAAACAAGCGGGTCGCTGGGCAAGTGGGAGTGGGAAATGGTGGGCTCGTCGACGGCGGACTCGTTCTCACCAACGACCTGGACATCTTCCGCTTTATTACAAACTGGTGCATGTCAATGGAAGACATCTTCATTCCCTTCACATGGTTGAATCAAGTCAAAGAGAGCCAGTGAGAGCCGCGAAAACGAATAATTACTGTAATATGCAACCTACACACACTACATAACTCAGACAGTCCCAGTTCTACTAGAGGGTGCAGACCTGCAGCACAATAATTTACATTCGATAACTGTTCACAAAGACTGTCATGATAACGAACGTGCATCCTCTAAGAGCGGGTGTTAGTCTCCTTGCCCGCAGCATACACCGACGACTCGTCAAAGTCCCCGCTACTTTTCGTTTGCCCGGATGATCCAGACAGCCTGCTAATCTGTAACGGAATATACCGCTGCAGCTGGGACTGTGATTGTGATCGAGAGTGCGAAGGCAAGCTATGGGATCCACTATATGCGTACACTCCGCCCGATGCAGCCCGATGGCCCCTGAAGTTCAACACTATCCGAGGATAAAACACAAACGGAATCGTATATGCGAGCAGCAGTTCCACGGATACAATCCACAGCTGTCAATATCAATCAAGACTAAACTCTCCCCCAGTCAATATCGCACTCACCGGTGCGCTGCCCGCATACTGGACAGCAATGCCAATGGTCTTTACAATGACGATACTAGGGATTCATGAGAATGAAGCATATCAACAAAAATGGAGATTGTTCGTACAAGATGAAGTAGAGCGTGTTGTGCTGCACGAGCAACTTCATATACTCGTTGACTTTGCGTTTGCCCAACGTCTTCCGCATCTCAATGGAGTGGCGAACGAAACGGTACACCACCATCACCATCAGCAGAATGTCAAGGGCAAAGACCGGAAAGGAAGAATCGACGAGTAGGTTAGAGTAGCGTCCACCATCTTGACTGCATAAATTAACACCAAACAAAGTAGTGCTCGAGACAGAAAAACCGAAGCGAGGTCCAATGGACAAAGCCTCGCAGACAATCTCCACAATCATGACCAGAGACAACAGAAACATCAATGTCCACTTGACTTTCTTTGGGTTGCTGAACAGGGCCGAAATACAGAGAATTACCATTACTGTATGAATGACGTTAAGAACCAGGCAGGACTTTTGAGGAACTCGCGGAGACAAACTATGAATCAAGATCGACCACACGAGTTCTGCCCAATAGTGGAGTTGGTATGTCACAATAAAACCTGTTGATAAGAGTGGTCAGAATAAGTGCAGAAACTATGTTTCTGACGAGCATACATCTATTTTTCGATAACCAGAACATTTGACCGTCAGTTCAAAGCTGTGAATCATAAAGAACTGGTCGCTTACACCTAAACACTACTCAGATTCTAAGCGATCTCACAGTAAATCGAAGACTTACCGAGGACGATATAGCAGTGACGCCGAGCCCAGACCCTACATCAAACGATAAATTTGTCGACTAACATCAACACAAGACTGGAGACATACACAAGCCAGTGATTCTGTTCGCATCCCGTTAGAAATTCGGTTCCATGATGCAATACATATTACTACTTACAGTACGACTGCCAGTCCAAGGTAACGTGACAAGCCAATCAACATAGGTTAGCCCATAATACCACGCAAGTCTTCAGAGGGACCTTACCACGATGAATAGAGATGACAATATGGACCATGGTTTCATCTGGAGAGCGTTTGCATTTCTTCCCGGAAGACATTTGATGTGGTACGTACCCATACCAACTCCACCTGGTCGATCGTCAGTTGCATATTATGATGATAGTAGGTATACACACCTCTCGTGTAAAGGTCAACACAAGATAGATGGTCAGCGTACGTGCAAACCGCAAACAGCTCAACCCGTACTATAATCATACACCACTACTGTCAAACTAGCGACTGTGTGCAACCTGTGTCAGTAAAGGACGTGCATGATGTTAGGATGCTCACTGGAAACATAATCAGACACCTGTATAGTGCGGAGAAAAGAAACAATTTCTGCCAATTCGGCAGCGTAAGACATTGAAAGCGAAAGATATCATCCCTATCACTGAGCAGCCCGCAATTTAAGAGGTGCAACTATTGATGACACTCACAAGAGAATCCCACGATTGCTGTCCTGATGGGCAGTGAAGTGAGTCTCGGCGTAATCGCATAATACGAAAATCGAACGAAGGTGGTACAAGAGGGCAGTGTCCATACACTTAAACCCCTGCGGCGCGTCCCGAGAAATTAGCTCCCGAGACCTGCTGGTCATTCTCAGTTTTCTGGCAACCGAGAAGTGAATTTGGTCCAGTGGTCTCTCTCGCCTTATATAATGTGCAAAAGATGCCTCCCGGAGTGGAAGCTTCCAGTTGGTCTAACAACCCAATTCAGTCCTGTGGAGAATCGAGAAATGATTGCAAGTCAAGACAGCCGTGATCAGTGTCCTGCCAAACCCTGCAGCTCCTGTTTCAGCTTCTTATGAAATCTGGAACACATCGCAAACGCGTGACGTCTCACTTTTGCTCCCGGCCTGAAACAGGTTGGCCTAGTTTCTTGTTGTGTGTCCTGGCAGTGCCGCACGCCGTTCGTGCCCTAGAATGGTACGACACTGGACACAGTACGTACCGGTGATAATTGTAAGAGGGTACAAAGTCTGTGTAATCGGATTTATAATAGATTTGGGAGAAATATTGACAAAGAGGATTATGACATGTAGTAGTAATTTCGCTGAAACTCATACCAGCTGGTTGTTGTGGTCAAGGGCACTGGTTCTGAAGTGGGACGAAAGTTAAGTCACCTATTGACTTGATGGCTGAGATGGTAGTCGAAGATGAGTGAACGTTTGAACGATGGTTCAAGCTTACGTAATGTCTAGCACTTCCAAGTTGTCGATGCTGGTTTCTTTCGTGAATCACGAAATGCTTGAATCAGTGATCTGGAACGAATTCAATGGGGGTGCGTCACTACCGCAGGGCCAGAGACTGTACTCAATGTACGACTTGAAGCATGGTACTAAATTCAGAGTTTCAGATAAGTGGAGCATGTTTCAGTGCGAGCATGAGACTGCCCCGAAGTGGAACGTGTTATGAAGTACTAACCTTGAATACATTTCTAGAGTTCACTGTCCCGCCGGAGAACAATCGTGGGATGCCTGTTTTGAACACTTCAGTTTCAAACTTGTGAGCTGCTCAGGTACGCGACGACGTTTTTTTCTATGTCTCGCGCTTCAGAATGGGCGGACGTCTTCGATCTCGTTCGTGGTGAGTATGACCATGCCTTGATAACGCATACTCGGACTCCGTACAGTCGCCGGTATGATAGTGTTCTGACCTTTTCACGAGAAGCGCGTAATGTTTAATCGCTGCTGGTTGGTATCCATCATCTTTGTGTGTCTCTATCCTACCCTGCCTCGCAGAGGAGACATACAGGTCATCCACTTGGCCCTTTCCAGCGTGGTGAATAGGAACAAATGGGTATTCTTCATGGCTCTTCTGTACCAGTACTTCAATCACTGGTATGTTGTGGGATTGTTCGATAGATAGTCTGACTGGCTTCCATAAGAAAATTGTAAACCTCCCATTGCTGAGGGTCAGGTGATATACGCTCGACTTCAAGAATTAGAGGCGCGGGTGGATGGTAATGGGTTTGGAGAACAGCTTCGGCAGCTACAATTCACTCTGAAGATATGCGTCAGGAGTAAGTGATCTGAACTTGGATTAAGATGAATCGAGTTCGATATTGGGCGGACGTCGAGGTCAAGTCTATCAATGCTGACAGTCTCTGACTGAAGAAACAATACACAGACTTGTCTTCACGCCATAAATCCGACGTTGAGCCCCACACGACCACACCTATAACTACAGACGCGGTTATCTCAGCGTAACTCTCAGTCTAAGACTGGCCAACTTGAGCAATATCATGATCATTGATTAGGAACATTCATCAGCAACACTGTTAATACACGATGACCCTGGGCATTCGTGGGATCACTGGTACATACTATCGTTACTAGCTGTTCAACTACTATGCTCAAGGTTCAATGCGCACCGCGAACGTTCACACGATGATGCACGCGACCACATTGTAACTATCACCCGAACCATTATGATGGAAGAGCCAGTACAATCTCCCGAGGCCAGTATTCGTTCACTTTCACTCGGTAGCCTGGATGCGAAAGCCTCCCCATCAGCCAGCCACCACTCATCCGCCGTTCCAACGAGCACCAATTCTATAGAAGACGGGGAAATCGTGGAGGCACACCTTCGGGTCATCAAATCGCCACCCTCATCGCAACAAAGTCGTTCAAAGACCCCACTTTCATCAGCCGCGACGGTCGTCAGCCGCACTCCCTCCTCTAGTTCCGTAAACGAGCCTAGTAACACGCGTTTATCCCGCGGTTGATTTTTTCACCCTTACCATGCCTCTTTTTCCGTAGTGACAGAGGAAGATCTCGCTCACGCAAAGTCACTGGTTCTTGACCTTTTGGGTTGGGGAGTCACGCCAGAGTATCTCGTCGAGTGTGGGGTATCTCCCAGCGCCGTCCACAGAATATTCACCGATCTCCGACTTCGTCTTCCGAGCAACTTTCTCGTTCTTCACTAGAGACCACGATGGTCGGTCTTCCCCATTCCTCGGCATCTTTAATGGCTGTAACACGCGCTGGGCTCTCCTTATCATTATATCATCTTCTATGAAGGATTTGTTGATGAAACAGGTTGTCATCCACGTTAACGTAAGAATATCTAGACATGGAGATCTATCCGGTGAGTGTCGTCATCCCCACATGAAGACTCAACAGCTACCACTAGGGGTGGTATCAGAGCCCCATTCCAGCAGAGGTCATAAACTTCAATGCGTAAGGTTTCTTTAGAATGAGGTACAAGGCTCAAGACTGAGCTAGAACAGGTGCAGTTATCAGGGAGCGAGTAAGTAATCTCAGGCCGTGCTCCACAAACGTTGATTCGCCACTTCTGTCCCAGCTCACGGGAAAGATATAAGCCAGTCGGCGATCCGGTGAATGAGTTGGCAGTGCACCAGGCAGTGTCAGTGAGTGAATTGTTGATCAGCCGTCTGCTGCAAAAACGATTTGAAATGACTGGTATGAAAGATCCCATTGGCTAATCTTGGGGCAATCTCTTGCCACAACGACGGAAATGAAAACTGAAGATTACAGTTCCGTGATCCAGTATTTGAGCAGCCCTAGAATCTGAATGACTGCATCATCACTGCGAGTAGCTCGGGAGGCCAGTGGTGCCGTGGCCGTACTACTGGATGGCCACGAGTACTTCGAAGCCTACCACCTCCTCACCTTCTTCCCGTGTCGTCGACTAAGTATCTCTATTTTTCAAACATATTCCTGTCGGTATTCGATGAAGCCAGAGTATATTATGACGAAGAATGCGCGAGACACATCTCACAATGTTTCGCTTACACAGCCCACAATCTCGCATGACGACCTTCCATATCAGCATATTCCGGCTGTGGCTTTCAACGTAGGAAAGCCAAAATCTCCCAAGGCACCGCAGGTAACATCATTCCCTGATGGCGGGTTGAGGGCATGGTCCGTCGTAGCAGGTGCTGCATTTATGTCTTTCGCTACGTGAGTGACTCATCACGCACTATCGATCAGAACGGTCATGTCCTTCCCTCAGATTCGGCTGGGTGAATTCGTACGGCGTAAGTGATGTCTTTGTCCCATGGATCCGTTGTCATTGTAGTATCTACGTCTTTCAAACATATTACCAAATAAATACTTTCAAGAACGAGTCTGCTTCGAACATCGCTTGGATTGGGTCAATCCAATATGGTCTTATCTTCGTTCCTGCGCTATTCACAGGCAGACTACTTGATTTAGGGTACTATAACGGCCCACTCGCTGGCAGCAGTGTATTCTATATAGTCGTCCTGTTCCTCGTGGCGGAATGCAAGACCTACTTGCAATTCATGTTATGCCAGGGTGTAGCTACCGGTGTAAGTAGACATTCTCTCTGATTCATGGCCAGAAGCTCAATTCCATCCGAGTTGTTTGCGGGGATGTTGTTTGGAAGCACTCCCGCAATAGTCTCGCATTGGTTTAAGTCATCGTGTTTCTCAGTCGTATTCCGCGTGCTCATGTGAATCTGCTCCGCATTCCAGCGGAGACGCTCCCTCGCATTTGGCGTTCTTGCGATTGGCTCGAGCGTCGGAGGAACTGTACTTCCGATAGCAACTCAACAGCTCTTGAACAGGGTCAGCTTTGAGTGGACTATCCGCATCATGACCTGTATTCTCGCATTTGCCGTCCTTGTTGGCAATTTACTGTTACGTCCCCGACTACCCCCCTCGAAGGTTCAGGGAGGTATGTTCAACTTTTCTGCATTCGCGAATCCGCCATTCACTACGTGTGTTCTCGCATACAATGCCACATTCCTTGGTCTTTTCGTACCACTCATATACCTCGACCTATCCGGACAAGCATCCGGACTATCACCATCATTCACATTCTATCTGATTTCCATCGCCAACCTCGCCTCCTTGATTGGCCGCGTGTCATCCGGATTCCTTGCCGACAAATACGGCGCACTCAATACATTGATTCCGTTCACGTTCGTAGGAGGCATAGTCACCTATGCATGGCCATACGCCACGTGGAATGTGGGTGCCCTCGTCGTGGTTGCCATCATTTATGGCTGTGCGATTGGAGCATTCGTTAGTCTTCTCCCAAGCGCACCGGCACGTTTGGGTGAAATGAATGATGCAGGGAGAAGGTACGTCCATTCCAGTGATTGACGATCTGTGTTAATTGGAGGTATCTTCTAAGGATTGGGATGGCGATATCTTGCATCGTACGTGCTATGGGATGCTGGATTAGTTCTCAGCATGTCTGACATCAAGTGTAGGTATTTGGTGCGGCTGGTGGACCGCCTATTGCTGGTGTCATCCGCTCACGGTCGGGTGGGTTCGCCGAGGTGGGTATCTACGCGGGTTCTGTGATCATGTTTGGCTGTGTCCTGCTTATCATCACTCGACGTCTGGCTTTGGGGCAGTGGGAGGGAAAATTCTGAGTGCATGCTCGGCTAACTATCAGATATGCTACATCAAGCTCCCTGATTCACTTGCAACGCTTGAATCGTATACCCGCACGAAAGTATCATATTCACAGATTCCTCTCACCCCAGACTTGGCGCTATCTGTACTTTTTTCGTTTCGTTTTTCCAAGGATATTATTTATTGGAGTATACCTAGGCATATTTACATAATAGAACTGCTTTCACTGTTACTGATACTAGTCTTTGTTCTCTGTGGTGACGTGAGATCATGAACAGCCCCCCTGGCAGACAGGCCTGGCACAGTACACGCATAGTGCGAAAACAACTTTTTCTACAAAGCCCGGCGTAAATGCCGCTACGACAGCATTGATGTATCAAACTAATCATGACGATTCAGCTCAACTGAGCAGCATCGGGAGCAAAAGAGAAATCTATTACAACATTCCCGACCAGAGCGGATGCTGATCCACTTGGAGAAAGCGGCCACAACAGGAATAGAACTACGTAGTGGCAGTCCATTCTTTATGCTCTGATGCATCTGTTTCATGGACACTAACACGGTCGGTCTAGGTACGTACAGACGGGATGCAAAGATCCGAATCTTAAGGCAGTCAGTATAAAGGAACTTGGGGATCCTACTGCTACCTGAAGAACAGAAACTTGAACCTCACTAACATCCCTCTCGATTATTGCCTTCTACATATCTCTACTTCGCGATGGTTTTCACTACCTCTCTTTCGCTCAGTAAGGAGTACCCTCTCACCCAAGAGCAAATTGAAGAGTACCAGCGGAATGTTTGTGATCTTACCGAAGATAGTCGATGAGGATAGTCCAGGCTAATAGACATTCCTTCCAGGGCCATATCTTACTCCCCAATGTCGTCCCCTCGTTAGACGTTGCAGAGCTCCGCACTGCTGTGTTCAGATCGCACGACTTCCTTCTGAAACCAGAAGACCGTCTCCCTGCCTTGACGACCTACGATAAGGCATTCCGCCTCACCGAAAACTTATGGGAAATCAACAATGTCGTTCGGGCCCATGTCTTGTCGAAGCGATATGCAGGCATCGCAGCGAAATTGTTGGGTTGCCGTGATGTTAGAATCTACCATGACCTCACCTTTTTCAAAGAGGGCCTCGGAAAAGGCTCCGTAACACCCTATCATCAAGATGGTCACTACTGGCCGCTTGACACAGACAAGTGTGTCACCCTCTGGGTGCCGTTAAACGATTGCCCAGTGGAGATGGGACCCATGACATTCGTGTCTGGTTCACATGAGACTCGTGACGCGGAACATCTTGAGATCTCTGATGAGAGCGATGGATTCATTCGGAGATTGATCGACGAGAAGAAACTGACGGTCACTCCGGCTCAAGATATGAAGGCCGGCGACGCAACTTTGTGAGTACCTGTCCTCAAATCGCAACAATTGTCAGTTCTTCTAAAGCATAGCGAATTTTGTCGCAGCCACTCTTGTTGGACTTACCACGCTGCAGGTGCGAACATGACGAGTCGGACCAGAGAAGTATTTGCCATTGCATACTTTGATGCGGATGCAACAGTTCCATTACATCCCCCCACGAACCAGCGTCGCGCTGCAAATCTTGCCAAGTGGTTCCCAGGTGCAGTACCTGGTAGGTTGGCTGCCACAGAGAAGAACCCGGCTGTCCTTTCCGCTGTAGCTAGAAATGATGATACCGCATGTTATTAATTACTAAGTACTCTAGTAGGCTCGGCTATTCTAATACTCATCTTATAATAATAATTCCCCTTGAGACATATAGTGACCGTCTTCTGAGCATCTTGAAAGCAAGATCAACTTGAGGCATAGACTATTGTAACAGAATTTTACTCGCAGTGAGACTCGGAGCCGGACTATCTATAAGCAGGCTGCAGTTTGAAACCCGAAGACAAACTTGGAGCTTCCCAGATGAGTCAGTTACCCAAGCTGGCTGGTACTTAGACTACTGATGCGGCGAGGCACCTCGGGCCGAGTCAGGCTTTATGGTGGTGACTGCCACGTGCAACGGGTAAAAGTCACTGGCCTCGCTGATCGTCAGAGGTTAGCGTTACAAGCACCTTGAACAGGCAAGTCCCGTTACCGCTGAAACACTTTCGGAACTCATACCACTTCAATGTAAAGCTATGCAGTGTTGTTCACAGGTTTGTTGAAACGCGCTATTTGTGTGAAGAAAGAGAACGATTCCGAAAGTTCAAACATTCCCATTTGCTTGAACGCCCGCGTACCGAAACTAATGGAACAAAATCTGTCTTGCCACGAGCCAACGTACGTCACTCAGGCCGGTGCGACGTACATTCTACTAGTAAAGTTTGCGTTTCGAGTTGTTTCTGCTACACCCCAGACGAATCAGCACCACCAACTGGCGCTTAAGCGCTGAGGGACGATGGAGAGCGCAGGATGACTCCTCTGGAATGACTACTGGCAAGGATGGTTCCTTCCAACTACTCTCCGAGTCATCGTCCTTCTATCTCCGACTCGTTCCTTTCCTGACCCACCTCCTCTTATCGCTAGTCGCTGGTCCTCGGGTCTGCACAGCCGCTAACGGGTGATCTGGTAACGTGTAGGCGATCACTCGATCACCGAGCCCTTCGGAACACTGCCGCGTGGCTGGACTGATGCGTCCCAACGAGTCTGAATCGCCGTGTCACAGATCCTCTTCCTCTTGGCATGTCCAACCACTTCAGAGTTCAAGGGGGCGATATTGTTGAAACGATCAAGACAAGATATACAGTACATCCGGACTTCAAAAATGATTTTTGAGGGTGAAAACTAAAGCTGTGGTTCTCCGGTGATGGACCTCAAAATTCAAGTTACGCACCTATAAAACGGGGCGAAATATGATGGAGCTTTTCATCAAGATAGTCGCATCAATACGTCCAGTATGTTCTCTGTCCCTGTTGAAGTTCCTTTGGTCTCCAAAGTCACCTCTCACTCTGCTTCTCCCGTAACTATCCCGATCACGGATATCCGGTCAATGGCCACTTCTGACACTGTCATTGGCCTCGAGGAAGCCATCCGCAAAGAAGTGACCTCCGGGTTATCTCATTCATACAACGAGAAAGAACTTCCCAGCTTGTTGCTCTACGACGAAGTAGGCCTCCGCCTCTTTGAGGACATCACCTACCAGAGCGACTATTACCTTACCAACCTCGAGATCGATGTTTTAACGAAATACGCGAGAGACATCGCTGATAGTATTCCTGACGGAGCAATGCTGCTCGAGTTAGGTGCCGGTGTCCTTCGGAAGACTGCACTGATCCTTGACGCCTTAGAGGTTCAGAAGAAATCCGTGACTTACCTCGCCCTTGACTTGGATAAACCTGGGCTCGTCCGCACGCTTAGCGAATTGCATGGTCGCTACGTCCATATTAGCCTTGCAGGCTTGTGGGGAACTTACGACGACGGACGTGCTTGGCTTCAGCGAGTTCAAGACTATCCACGAACTATCTTGTGGCTCGGATCCTCCATCGGAAATATGACTCGAAGCGACGCGGCACAATTCGTTCACTCGTTCGGTCAAGTACTTAATGCCAACGATCGGTTCATCGTCGCCATTGACACTAGACCGCACAACCCTGATTTTATCCGTCGCGCGTACAACGACAGAGGAGGCGTTACTCGTCGCTTCGCTTTAAACGCGTTAAGCAGCTTGAACAAATTGTTCGATGCTGACGACGTTGTCGATGTATCGTGCTTCGATTATCGTCCTCAATACAATGAGGTAGGTTTTCAATCGAGTTAACTGACGAGCTAGCATTGAGATTGGTCTTCCTTTTTCCAAGGTTCAAGGTCGTAATGAAGCCTATTATCTATGTTTGAGGGACACAAAACTTCGCATTCCTAGCCAAGAAGTAGTGGTTCATGAAGGCGAATACATTCGTTTTGCCTATTCTCACAAATATAGTAGGGTTGAAAGGCAGATTCTCTGGTCAGCGGCGAAAGCGACGGCCGAGAAGGAGTGGATGTCGGACGGCAACACTTACTCTGTAACCCTCCTTTCGTGGAGTTCATCTGTTGATTCAGAACGAAAATAATTTATGTTTGTTTCGTAGAAAATAGCACACTATAATGTCGGGCTGAAAGAATCTATAGATTGATCGTTTGATGAAATAGAAATAGTCAGACCATCCCGCTTTGTGCGATTTACTTCCTGTGTTCAAACCTCTAAGTGGCTCACAAAGATATCCGTACGTGAAGGCGACGGTGAGGGGGAAAGATTGTGGGCTAGAATAACATTACTTAGCAATTCTGGAGGACGTTATCACATCCGCTACCGTGGCACGGTGTCCGTCGGGAGAATGATAGATGGAACTCTGGTAGGAGTCGGAGAACAACTGTCACTGGTGGCAGCAGCTTGGAGACCTATCCCCAGCGGAGTCCGACTCACCGCGAGAGGAACTGGAAATTCCATTGTAGCTGCGGCTCTCAGAACGCCGAGGTACGCTTACCGAAATGTACGAGGCACAAAATGGGGACACTGAGGCAGAGATAGATTGTAATAAATATAGAGTTGGATTGATCTGAGCGGTCTTCCATGGCGACCAATGTACTTACCCAGGCTTACCCCCGAAAGTGATTATCTATCTTCGCTGATCGATCATTGCAAGTATTGCCGACGTCTATGAACCGGGAGGAGAGATCAGCTCGGCCATTAGCGGACGATCACCTGCGCAGCGGTTGGTATGTTTCAGAGGCATCATTCCCTCAGCGCGCAGATTGCTTATGCGAGTCAGGGTGATACACAGTGGGATACCGCAGCAACAAGTTGAACTAACTCCTGAATGAGTTGTCCGTTGCGAGGGGCGATGACCGTCTAGACCATGGATCCGGCGAAGCAATGTGGCAGTCACGTAAGTTTTCATCTCCACGGGGAAAATAGGCGACTGGACTACACATGGTGTCGACTCGCACTGATGTCATTGCCTGGTATGTGGGTCAGCACAGCCGTTCAAGCAACTTGGTGCGTTGATGCACTATACAACTTCTGAAGATGCCGCTGATAAATCAGCATCTTCAGATTATTGATGTAAGTCTCACGAGTGAGTGTGCCCAATAATGTTAACTTTATACCTGACTTAAACATGTAAATCATTGGTAATAGACATACTATCAAGTTTTTATTATTTAAATTTCTAAACTTGATGATAATGATACCTTTTCCTAGAGTAGGAGTAGGACCAGCTGCTATTCTAACTGGCAGTGATTTGTCATATACTCTATATTCTAAAAAATCAGATATTTTGAAAGTGAAATACATAGATGCTCTGGAGTCAAGAACCTATATATCATTTTAGTACTCAGGTTTAGTTCTTAAGCATACATCATATGATTCAAACTCTATCTCAGATGTGGACAATGCTTTATTCCAGTCACTACCTATAGTACTAGATAATATAAACTCTATATATTTCTGTGAATAAGGAACTAATAAGTTAGTACTTGGGTGCAAGAAATAATATACATACTCTTCATCTATCTGGATATTATTATAGTTAAAGTTATTTAAACTCCTATCTTCTTCATCTGTTCATTTCTAAGTCTAACTAGATCACTTATCTTTTACCTTGTAGTCTAGACCTAGTCACATGATATGACATCACTATAATATCATTATGATATCATACTTCTAGAACATTCATTTACATGTTTCTTTCTATATCACTAATATTACTCTACAAACTCTCTTATATTAGTAAAACTTTGATGCTGTGGATTTAAATAGATACAAATAAAACCCTGTAGTATATAAACCTACAACAAACAGCCAAGGGGCTCTAAGTTGAGTCTTCTTGAGATTATGTCCTAAAAGCTCTTTACTTCTAATTGAGTATTAGTAGAGGTGACTTGAGTTCTGTATAAGAATTTAGAGTATTACCAATATTAGACTCAACTTCTCTTACTTATCTCATCTCCTTATCATCCCTATTGTCTTTCTCTCCCAAATTACCTTTATCTGCCACACAGGGTCAAGTATACAATAGCTAGATCCTAGGCTTCTTTGTAGATCTTACATATATATTAACTTTCTTTTGGATACTTGCTCTCATTTTATTTTTATAGTCCTATGTCTTAAACTATATAGAAGCACCTGTCATCCTTAAGGGTAGTATAGATAGTACTTTTTGTGCAGAGATCTAGAATAGCAATCCTAGAGGCCTGATTGCTACTGTCAAAAACCTTTACTTTTTTTATGTCAATGCTACTTAGCATACAATTTGATTTTAGTAAGTTATTTCCCTATGATAGCACTCTTCCCTATATCACAAGAATGGTCTTGTTATGGTTCATTACCTCTACAAGCACACTCAATGGACTTAGTCATTTCTTTTCTCTTTTTTCTGATTCAGATCTCTAGTCATTTCTCCTTTTAGTTATATTAAACACATATCCAACACATGTCCTCTCATGTTCATTTCCACTTCTTCTTTTCTTCTCCTTCTCATGTTTTACTCATGTTCTTCATTCCCCTATGGCTATGCCACAGCCTCACTTCTTTTATTTCTCTTTCATTCCTACGCCTTATGTTTCACAAAGGCTATGCTTTTCATTCCTGTTCTACCAAGTGTATGTCTCTCTTATCACTTATCTTCAAGGGTTATGGGTATTTCCTTTAGCAGTAGATAAGAACCAAACATGTACATATAAATCTATGAGTATATAAACTCTAAGGGCTAAGCTAGACGTTCTCCAGTTTAGTTCACTTGGTCTTTCCTTGAAAGTCCAACTATCCTATCTCAGTCCCTGAAACACTTGAAAGTCCTAAGACAATCAGGTGCTACTCAAACTTAGGAAAGAGGGACTGAGATAGAGCAGTTGGACTTTGGAGGAAAGACCAAGTGAACTAAACTGGAGAATATCCAGCTTAGCCCCTGGGGTTTATATACTCATAGGACTGTATGTACATGTTTGGTTCTTATCTACTAATAATAGAAATACCCATAACCCTGGAAGATAAGAGATAAGAGAGACATATGCTATTGGTAGAGTGGAAATAAAATGCATAGCCTTTGTGATGTATGAGGCATAAGAATAGAAGAGAAGTAAAGAAGTGAGGCTGTGGCATAGCCATACAGAAATGAAGAACATGAGGTAAAGAAGAAAAGAAGGAGTGGAAATAAACATGGGAAAATATATGTTCTACATGTGTTTGATATAACTAAAAGGGGAAAGGACTGGAGATTTGAATTGGGAAGAGAAGAAAAACGACTAAGTCTATTGAATGAGGTTGTGGAGGTAATGAACCATAACAGTCCCCTCTCCCTAAGTTTAAGTAGCACCTGATTGTCTTAGGACTTTCAAGTATTTCAGATCTTGTATCTAGTATATGTACATAAAAAAAGACTACCTCTAATTTATTAAAAAAAAAGAAGAAGTTGAGCAGTCTATTAAAGGCCCCAACTTCTCTATCTCTGTGATACTATCAACACTAGTATCAATTTATACACACTCTCCCCTCTCATCTCAATCTCTGAGACTTAAAGATCTAGAGCTATATCAGCTAGATCTCAAGGAATTAACCAACTGGTTTGATGATCTTAATGTATTGTAAATCTTAAACCAATTAACTATAATATCAGACCTATATGGTCAACTCAAGTACAATGCTCAAATGGTGAGCCTCTAATCTTAGTGCGACTAGCAGTGCTACAAGAAACAATTGCCTCATTTCAGGCAGAAGCTGGAAGATTAAGAAGGGAGGCATCCTATACAAATCAACACTTGGGTAAGCTAGAAGCTAAGCTGACAAGGAGGGTAATCAAGGTCAAGGTCACCAGAAAAGTAGAGTATGTGGCTTTCCCAGGCTCTTATAATAGCTCCACCAGCAAGTTCAAAGCCTGGTAGGCCAAGATAAAGGTTTATATTTTAATAAACAAGGATATCTTTGTTATAAACAAGAAAAGAGTGATGGTGGTCCTTTTCTATCATACTGACAAGACAGGTAACTTCACCTAAGTTACCTTAAATTTGGCAGATGAAATAGGGATTTGGCTCACCTGAAAACAGTTCTGCAAGGATATTGAGGAAAACTTCTGTCCTTACCTCAATAGTGACTAGGCATATAATTAGTTGTTGAAACTTAGACAAGGAAACATATTGACTGATAAGTTCTTGGTCAACTTCTTAACGCTGGCCAGGCAGGCCAACATAGAAGAAAATTATGGAATAATATTGCTAGAACAGGCCTTATGCCCTGAGATAACCCAGTAGCTCTTTCTACAAGAAAAACAAGCCCTTGATATGAGAGATTACATAAAAGAAGCTTGTCAAATTAGATTGGCCTTAGAGTAGACCAAATATATACAAGAAACTGCTTCTGGAGATATGCATTACACTTTCTAAAATTTCTCTTTCTTATCTAGATCTTGTAACCTAATTATCATGGATATTAACACTGTCTAAAAAAGAGGATGCTTCAATTGTAGTGGCTAGCATATGATAAGAGACTACAAAGCACCCAAAAAAGAATGCTCTGAATGCCACCAGCTTGGTGGTAAGTACTCCCCAAGATAAAAAGGGAAGAGCAAGGGAGTCTGAGCCACAAGCACCAAGTTCTCAGACAATATAGAAACTAAGATTATGTGAATAATTGTAGCTCAAATGAGGGTCTTCTTCAGATAAGAGTATAAATCTAACATGAAGAAGCAAGGAAAAAAATTCACCTGATGGGAGAAATGGGTTCTCACAGAACTGCAATAGATCCTTCTTTTATAAATTATTTCTCTATATTAGTATCTATGAACATATCTCTTAATACAACTGATGAGAGATCTTACAAAAGTGAGCTTGCCTTATGGGAATGCAGGCTTAATTCCTTGAAAATTAAAAAAGAAAAAAATATTGAAAAAGAAAAAGACTAAGAAATACTTAAAATTCTGAAGTGAATCTTGATAACAAATATAAATATAAGAAATGAAATTTATATGGACATTATGGTAGCAGAAGCAGAAAAGAAAAGAAAAACCTATGCCTGTAAAGTGTTACTGGACTCAGGTGCTAATAGGATATTTATAGACAGATAATAGGCACAAGATCAAGGACTTACCTAAACCCTCTGTGCCATGTTACCCTGGCATGCAATATTGATGGTACCAAGAATAAGACAGAAGACATTACCCATACTGCTGACCTTGAGTACTAAGGCCACAGAGAAAAAATTACTGCTAAAATCATAGAACTCAGTAAAGTATCTATCATAATAGGATATATATGATTAAAGAAGCACAATTCCAAAATCAACTGGTAAAAAGGGGAAGTTTACCTTATATACTACCTATGCTCACATTATTTAATGTCAAAAAGAACTGTTTTCATCTAAAGCTTAGAAGAAAAAGAACTTAACAATATGCCTTATATATACTAGTACTTATATACCATAGAAAAGCCTACTCAAGTAGAAAAGATATCCACAAAGCTAGTCTTAAAAGAGTGTCATAAGTTTCTTAAAGTAGTCACCAAGTATAACTCAGAATAGATGCCACTCCATAAACCTTAGTGAAACACTCAACAACTCACCTAGAGCGCTGAAGTGCTTATACTAGAACAATAGAGGTAGTCAAGCTAGAGGAGAGCTATTGAGGAGAACTCCAGGAGAACAAGACTGAGGGGGATTGTTACAAATGGTACATTTCTTACCTTTCTTTTCCTACACTTTTACTTACTTCACTACGTTTCAGTTTCACTTTGGACTTAGTCGAATTTCTTGTACAATAATCACATGACCTCATCACGTGATCTGATCACGTGACTCCATCACGTGACACGGACTACTCTTTCCGCTTAGTCATATATGCTTACTCTTGTTTACTCATTCTTGCTTACCTTTTCTTACTAAGACTGCTGCGCCGCAGTCAGCATTACTCATCATTACTCATCTTTTCTATTGTTCTTACTCAGCTACTGCGCATTGCTGTACGCTCTACTTTCGCTATTGGCTAGTAGATAAGGTTCATACCAAATAGGTACAAACACACCAATAGTATATAAGCCAGGAGTCTGAAGGGCGTCCCCCTCAGTCTTGTTCTCCTGGAGTTCTCCTCAACAGCTCTCCTGCAGCCTGACTACTCAATTGTTCTAGCAAAGCACTTTAACGCTCTGGTAAGTTGTTGAGTGTTTCATTAGAACAAGACTATACTAACCTCCCCTTTGCAGATTAGCTACCTGCAAAGCCAAGTCCACTCGATCTAGTTCTTGAAGAGAGTAAACCAGTACTCAATTGATAGCAAGTAAGAACCTTCCCATAGTTAGGGTTAAGGGCGAAATCTAATAATAATCAACTAGTGTCTTACACCCCACCCATTGATTTCTTCCCCGAATTTCTTACCGAAGAAGAAAGGGTTGCACGCCTTCTCGTACCAATCGTCCCTCCTCCTCGTGCCTACAGTCCTACCTTAAGCGAGATCGACAACCTCCTGTATCCATCTCGTTCTCCCAGCCCCGTCCAAGTTTCTGTTGGACCAAATAGACTCATTCTACCGACACTCCCCGATATTGACCCGAATGACCACCCGGTCATCCCACAACCCGACTCTCCACTCTCCCGTTCTCCAAGCCCCGCCGTTAGCGACGTAGAACCTTACGACAGGTTCAACCCACAGGAGCTACAAAGACGTCTGAACATCCTCGTAAGCTTCCCACTACCAGATACAAGGCCGAAACTTATCAACCCTCGCCAGAACCTGCTCGATCTTGAAGCCGAGCATCACCTCCCAGAGTATAGGGAGCGAAACTTTAATCCCGAGCCAGTCCCTCTCCTCCCCGAATCAGTCAATTGGGCACCTCTAGGCCCACGGTTCCAGCGGGCGAATCTCAGACCGATTCGTCCCTTCTCCGTCGAATCCAAAGTCAACTTTATAAGGTACTATTTCCAACACGTCGCGCCCCACACTCCACCAGCTGACCGTTGGATTCTATCTCGATATTTTCTCAGAGCAACACCAAACGAGATTATTGGCCAAGGACCTATCCCTGAGGCTAGCGGATCGCGAGATCATCTTTCACCAGAACGGGGTCAGGTTAGAAAGGTTGCAAAGAAAAGAAGGGTACATAGAAAGGACCGTACCTATAAGGATAATACTCCTCGTTCTCGCCACCCTCGCGTACCAACTAGGATTAGATTACTGGTACCTCTCCTTCCTCCCAATCGCGGCCTACCTAATCTTAGGCCATCAAGTAGTCTTAGGCGACCTCAACGGCTCTTGTGAAATTACTTATACCCTGTACAAAATACATCCAGTGGTCCCTCCTCAGGACTTAAACCAAGAGTCAGAGTCAGAAGAAGAAGAAGAAGAAGAAGAAATAATTCCAGTTAGAGTTAGGCCTCCCACCCCTACTTACCCCAGAGAAATAAGGCCTCCTACTCCTCCTAATCAAAATCAAATTTCCCCTCCTCATTCACAAAGAGAAGAGTCAGAATCGTCAGAACCCTCGATTTTCCCTTCTGCACGTAATTTTCCCCGGATAAACCAATTTTCCGTTTACGGCATCTCAGTCGCCGATAGATCTGCACCGCCTCCTTACCAAAGAAGGAATCCCATCGCTGAAACTCCAGACTCGCAATCAGAAAACTAGTCAAACATGTCTCACGGAACAGACGTGGCCGATCTCATTGACGCGCTTAATGCGCTAACTTTAGAACAATCAGTGGCAAATACCGAAAAGAAGAAAGACGTAACCAAGAAGATAGCTGATCCAGGCTATTGGGATGGAAGCCGCCCATCTTTCCGCCTATGGTGGCTAAGAATAAAGCTATGGGCAAATCAACAACATTGGGAAACCAATCAACTCCGCACCGTGGCAATCCTCTCACGGATGAACGGAAAAGCCTCTAGATTCGCACTCCTAACATTGGAAGCATGCGAAAGAAACGAGAATATTCCCACGGGAACTCCCCCAATCATCCCAGGAGATCGCGCATGGTTGACGTTAACCGAACTAGAAACCAAAGTCAAAGAATTCTTCCAAATAGATGTGCTTGCACACGAAAGTCTGAAGAAATTGGAATCTCTCAAACAAGGATCTATGGACATTCATTCATTCTCGCAACTCTTCAGCATTCTCTTCCGAGAATCGGGAATATCCGAAGAGCATGGTTTAACAATCCTAAAGAAAGCAGTCGACTTCCGCATTTATCAACAGCAGATTCTAAATATGACAGAAGCTAAAACTGTACAAGAGCTTCTAAGTAACTATGTAGATATCGGCAGAACTTATGAGCGAATGAAACTAGAACGCTCCACCGGAAACCCGTTCCGCTCTAGTTTTGGAAACTCCTCATACCCGTCCAGTTCACGCTCACCGCCTCAGCCGAAGTTTACCGAATACGGCTTACAACCAGGTCGAGGCGCACCCATGGACATTGGTGCTGCAAATAGACCTTCCCTAAGAGGCAAATGTTTCAATTGTCTTGGTCCACACCTCGCACGCGATTGCAAGAAACCCTCCACACGTTGCCAAAGCTGTGGTTGGTCACGAGGTGAACACAAGAACAATTGCAGAAACTACAAGGGAAAGAGCACACGTCAAGCTCGAACCTTGAATACAGACCCTGAAGAATCTCACGAACCAGAAATAGAATTCGATGAGATGAAGGCCTCCTTCTTGGAGATAGAACCAGAAGGAAAGGGAAAAGCCAAAGCGGTCTAGACGAACTGGGTGTCCAGATCGCTAAACCAAACAAGAATCAATCTAACAATAGTCTAACGGGGTCTCATTCAAGTGAGCTCGGCCGGGACTTGAAACCGGTGCTTAATTCCGTTAACACAATAGACAACAAAATCCCAGAACAGATTCGTATTCGTGGAAACAATTCCAGAGATATCACATTGTCCATCAGCATAGCACCTATTAATAGCAAACGGTTCATATCCGCAGAAGCCCTGCTGGACTCAGGTGCTAACACGATATTCATAGACCAATCTTGGGCCGAAAGGCACAAGTTACCCTTGTTACCCCTTCGTCACCGCCTACCAGTGTACAATGTCGACGGATCTAGGAACTCCGCCGGAGACATCACACACTATGCGGAGATAATCATAGATTACCAAGGTCATCGCGAGAAGACCACAGCCGAAATAACCAATCTCGGAAAGAATCAGGTTATTCTAGGATACACATGGTTAAAGAACCATAATCCTGAAATAGATTGGTCACAAGGCAAAGTCCTCATGACACGTTGCCCCAGCACTTGTCAAAACCTTAGGGCAAAGCCTTCCTTCTCACGGTACATAGAAGAACAAGAACGTGTCGCATTTGATCACGTATACGCTCTCAAACGGGAAAATCCTGAAAAGGATAAACCAGCTGAGAAATCCCCGGAAGAACTTGTTCCCCGCGCCTATCACAAGTTCATCCACCTGTTCAAGAAAAAAGAATCCGAGCGTATGCCCACACGTAAACCATGGGATCACGCTATAGATCTCAAAGACACCTTCGTGCCGAAGAAAGGCCGATTAATTCCCTTGTCCCCACAAGAACAAGAAGAAGTCAGTGCCTTTATCGATGACCAACTCCAAAAAGGTTACATTCACCGCTCTACATCCCCACAGACTTCTCCTGTGTTCTTCGTGCCAAAGAAAGATGGAAAGAAGCGTATGGTACAGGATTACAGATACCTCAATGAACACACGGTGAAAAACAATTACCCGCTACCTCTGATATCCCAATTGGTCGATAAGCTAAAAGGAACTAAACTATTTACCAAGATGGATCTCAGATGGGGTTACAATAATATCCGTATCAAAGAAGGCGATGAATGGAAAGCCGCTTTCGTTTGCCACCGAGGTTCTTTCGAACCATTGGTCATGTATTTTGGACTCTGTAATTCCCCCGCACATTCCAGACCATGATGAACGAAATATTCGCAGACATGGAAGACACCGTAGTTGTCTACATTGACGACATCATGATCTTTACCAAGACAGATGACATAAAGGAACATGAGAAAGTAGTTCTCAAAGTCCTCGCATGCCTAGAAGAGAACGACTTATTCATCAAACCAGAAAAATGCCACTTCCATACCAAAGAAGTTGAATTTCTTGGCATGACAATAACTCCCGAAGGCATCAAAATGGATGATGACAAAGTCAAGGCTATTACCGAATGGCCGACTCCCACTACAGTCCGCGGAGTTAGAAGTTTCTTAGGACTAGCCAACTTCTACCGCCGCTTTATCCAAGATTATGCGCAGGTCGCACGACCGTTGAATGACCTTACCAAGAAAGACACGCCTTTCTCATGGAAAGAGTCACAACAAGAAGCGTTTGACACGCTAAAAAGAAAGTTCACTACCGCTCCTATTCTTGCTTTCCCAGACAATGATAAGAAGTTCCGCCTAGAAACAGATGCATCTAATTTTGCAACTGGAGCCGTTCTATCTATAGAACAAGATGGCAAATGGCATCCAGTCGCATTCTCTTCCCACTCCATGTCACCAGAAGAACGAAATTACCCAATTGCAGACAAGGAGATGCTAAGTGTTATCCGAAGTCTAGAACAATGGAGACACTATCTAGAAGGTGCAAAACAGGAATTTGAAATTTGGAACGATCACGCAAACCTTCAATGGTTTATGCAACGGCAAGACCTAAACAGACGTCAAGCCAGATGGTCTCAGTACCTCTCTCGTTTCAATTTCAAATGGATCCACAAGGCCGGAAGTCAAATGGGAAAAGCCGATGCTCTCTCTAGAAGAGAAGATCATGCAAAAGGAATAGAAGATGACAACAAGCAGGTCTTAGTCATCCCTCCAGAACAAATAGCCGCCACATCCGTGCACATAGCCACAGATAGTGACGATATTCTGGAAAAGATAAAGAAAGCAACATGGAAAGTTCTAGAATCAGAAGCCATCAAACTTTGCAAGGAACATGGCATCTGCACAGAAAAAGATGAACTTCTCTACGATAAGAAAAACCGGATCTTCGTGCCGAATGATCAGGATCTTCGCATGGAAATCATACGTTTACATCATGATACTCCTGTTGCCGGACATCCAGGAATAGATCGAACCCTAGAATTGCTACAGCGTAGCTATACTTGGCCTGGAATGCCCACGCTAGTCAAAGACTATGTCTCACGCTGCGATAGATGCGCACGCTTCAAAGGCATCAATACTGCACCCGCTGGAAAACTGTTACCACTGGAAATTCCGGATCTTCCATGGGAACACGTCAGTGCAGACTTCATGACAGATTTCCCAGAATCAAATGGATTCGATTCCATTCTAGTCGTCATTGATCGATTCTCCAAAGAAGTCGAATTCATTCCCTGCACCAAATCTGTTAACGCCTTACAAACAGCTAGACTGTATCTGACACACGTATGGAAGCATCATGGACTTCCTAAAACAATCGTATCGGACCGAGGACCGCAATTCGCATCACAAGTGATGAAAGACTTATGTAAACGTCTCGGCATCACACCTAAACTCTCTACCGTGCGGCATCCGCAAACAGATGGACAAACGGAACGCATGAATAGAGATCTACAACAATATCTCCGACTATTCACCGCAGAAAAGCAACACGAATGGTCAGAATGGCTGCCAATTGCGCAATTCTCATATAACTCGAAAAGGCAAACTTCTACACAGAAAACTCCCTTTTCAGTCACACGTACATATGAACCAAAAATAGGAATAGAAAATCACACGGCAAAAGCTCCCGCCACCGCTAAACTCGCAGATGAAATAGAACAAACACTAAAAGAAACAAAAGAAAATCTAGAAAAAGCACAAAAACAAATGAAAAAGCAAGCAGATAAACATAGAACAGAAGCTCCACAATACAAAATAGGAGATAAGGTTTGGCTTAGCACAGATGGTCTAAAACTCCCACGACCTTCAAAGAAGCTCACGGAGAAATGGTTAGGACCTTACGAAATCATTAACTTCAAAGGAAGCAACGCTATTGAACTCTGACTCCCACGCACCATGAAAGTGTACAACGTGTTCAATATAGCTAAAGTTAAATCATACAAGGAACGCCTACCCGGGCAAAAGGCTGACAAACCAGGTCCAGTACTTGTCACAGAAGACAGAGATGACGAATACGAAGTTGACTACATTGTCGACTCTAGATTACGAGGGAAACAGCTAGAATTCTTAGTACATTGGAAAGGATACGATGACACGGATAGAACATGGGAACCCCGATCAAATCTTACTAATGCGCCAGATGCAATAAAGGAATTCTATAAAAAGAATCCGTCGGCTCCCCGTCTACTCCGCATGACTCAGGTTGATTTCCAAAAGCTGTTCAAACCTTACGAAAACTTCACAGCATTGACTGCGGAGGACAGCTTATATAATCATCATGAAGCAATATAAAACGAACCCGCTTCAGCCTGACCAAACCCCAATTCACTCCCTTCCTACAAACTAGTCGAGCACAGCTCCTAGAAACACCCTAACAGCCTCTTTACCTCGTCAAGCCTCCAATAGCCATATGTCTTCTTGGACCAACGCCTACACACAATTCCACGCTCGTGCCATCATTGACGAGTACCTTAACCACGACCCCAACGCCCCCCATATTGACACCCCCGCCCGTTCCACCCCTCTTGCACCAGTACCATGGTCATGGATAGACTTTGGTCTACTGATCACGTATATGGTCTCGATATTCACGCTCTGTGTCATTCTGATCGAGAACGGCACATTGTTCGTCACCGGGATGCTTATCCTGCTGACTATTTTCTCCTTGCTCTTCGCATTCGGGACCGCACTATACGTGCTTGGCTCAGTGCGGGACGGCAAGGGGATAACATTAGAAATAATACGCGACAACACTAATGGTCGCAGCATGTTCAAAGGTTTCAGCATCACGATGCCTGACAAATATTTCATCGAGCAAGAAGGCTACAGTTACGAGGTCTACTCCCGCGACTTCAGAGCCCGTGAAAAGGAACAGCATGATGCGCTCATGGAACGAACTAAACCAGTTCGCCAGCAAATTGAGGCACAGGCTGAAAACATCAATGAATGGGCCGGAGCTACCGGATGGGAGGACACAGAAGAGAACGCGGATAATGAAAACGGTAACGACGACGCTACTCTTCACAGCGACAATGATCTGACTACCAGCAGCTTTGTAGCTGTGTATAACCTTCACGTCTGATGAAGAAAGGTCGTGATTGCCTGGAATGCAATCCATAGAGAGGGGGTAGTGTTACAAATGGTACAGTTCTTACCTTTCTTCCTCTACACTTTTACTTACTTCACTACGTTTCAGTTTCATTTTGGACTTAGTCGAATTTCTTGTACAATAGTCACATGACCTCATCACATGATCTGATCACGTGACTCCATCACGTGACACGGACTACTCTCTCCACTTAGTCATATATGCTTACTCTTGCTTACTCATTCTTGCTTACCTTTTCTTACTAAGACTGCTGCGCCGCAGTCACCATTACTCATCATTACTCATCCTCTCTATTGTTCTTACTCAGCTGCTGCGCATTGCTGTGCGCTCTACTTTTGCTATTGGCTAGTAGATAAGGTTCATACCAAATAGGTACAAACACACCAATAGTATATAAACCAGGAGTCTGAAGGGCGTCCCCCTCAGTCTTGTTCTCCTGGAGTTCTCCTCATAAGCTCTCCTGCAGCCTGACTACCCTATTGTTCTAGCAAAGCACTCTAAGCTACAGGTGAGTAAGTGAGTGTTTCACTATCCAATTGCAGACAAGGAAATACTGAGTGTTATCCGAAGTCTAGAACAATGGAGACATTACCTAGAAGGTGCAAAACAGGAATTTGAAATTTGGAATGACCATGCAAACCTTCAATGGTTTATGCAACGGCAAGATCTAAACCGACGACAAGCCAGATGGTCTTAGTACCTCTCTCGCTTCAATTTCAAATGGATCCATAAAGCCAGAACACAAATAGGAAAAGCTGATGCTCTCTCTTGAAGAGCAGATCATGCAATAGGAATAGAAGATGATAACAAGCAACTCTTAGTCATCCCTCCAGAACAAATAGCCACCATATCAGTGCACATAGCCACAGACAGTGACAACATTCTGGAAAAGATAAAGAAAGCAACATGGAAAGTTCTCAAATCAGAAGCCATCAAGCTTTGTAAGCAACATGGCATCTGTACGGAAAAAGATGAACTTCTTTATGACAAGAAAAACCAGATTTTCATGCCAAATAATCAGGATCTTCGCATGGAAATCATACGCCTATATCACAACACTCCTGTTGCAGGACATCCAGGAATAGATCGAACCCTAGAACTGCTACAGCATAGCTATACTTGGCCTGGAATGCCCACGCTCGTCAAAGACTATGTCTCATGCTGCAATAGATGCACATGTTTCAAAGGCATCAATACTGCACCTGCTGGAAAACTGTTACCATTGGAAATTCCAGACCTCCCATGGGAACATGTCAGTGCAGATTTTATGACAGATTTCCCGGACTCGAATGGATTCAATTCCATTCTAGTAGTCATTGACCGATTCTCCAAAGAAGTCAAATTCATCCCCTGTACTAAATCTGTTAATGCCCTACAAATAGCTAGACTGTATCTGACACATGTATGGAAGCATCATGGACTTCCAAAAACAATAGTGTCAGACCGAGGACTACAGTTCGCATCACAGATGATGAAGGACTTATGTAAATGTCTTGACATCATGCCTAAACTCTCTACTGCATGTCACCTACAGACAGACGGACAAATGGAATGTATGAATAGAGATCTACAACAATATCTCCGACTATTCACCATGGAAAAACAACATGAATGGTCAGAATGGTTACCAATTGTGCAATTCTCATATAACTCGAAAAAGCAAACTTCCACACAGAAAACTCCATTTAGTGTCACCCACACATATGAACCAAAAATAGGAATAGAAAATCACATGTCGAAAGCACCCGCCGCCTCCCTATTTGCTGATGAAATTGAACAAACCCTAAAAGAATCTAGAAAAAGCACAAAAACACATGAAAAAGCAAGCAGATAAATATAGAACAGATGCTCCACAGTACGAACTAGGAGATAAAGTTTGGCTTAGTACAGACGGCTTAAAACTCCCACGACCTTCAAAAAAGCTCACGGAAAAATGGTTGGGCCCATACGGAATCATTAGCTTCAAAGGAAGCAACACTATTGAACTCCGACTCCCATACACAATGAAAGTGCACAATGTGTTCAATATAGCCAAAATTAAGCCATACAAGGAACACCTCCCAGGGCAACATGCTGACAAACCAGGACCAATACTCGTCACAGAGGACAGAGAGGACAAATACGAAGTTGACTACATAGTTGACTCCAGGCTAAAAGGGACACGTCTAGAATTCCTAGTACATTGGAAAGGATATGATGACATGGATAGAACATGGGAACCCTGATCACACCTTGCTCACACGCCGGATACAATAAAAGAATTCTATAAAAAGAATCCATCAGCTTCTTGTTTCCTCCACATAACTCAGGTTGACTTCGAAAAGCTGTTCAAACCTTACGAAAACTTCACAGCAACTGCTGCAGAAAACAGCTTATATAATCATCATGAAGCAATATAAAAAGACCCCGCTTCGACCTGAGCAGACACCAATTTGCCTTTCCCTGACAACTAGTCAACCACCTCTTACACCCCACCACCATCCTCATGTCTTCTTTCACTAACCCTTTCACCCAATTTCATGCCAATGCCATCATCGATGATTATCTCACTCATAACCCCAACGCCGCCCACATCAACACACCAGCTTGCTCCATGCACTTGGTACCCGTCCCGTGGTCATGGATCGACTTCGGTCTCCTGATCACCTATATGGTATCGATATTCACGCTCTGTGTTGTTCTCATCGAGAACAGCACATTATTCATTACAGGCATCTTTACCCTAGAGAGTATCACCTCCTTATTCTTCGGTTTTATGGTATGGTCTTATGTGCATGGGGCAATCCAGGACAGCAAGGGTATAACCCTAGAGATAATGCACGACAACACTAACGGCCGCAATACTTTCAAGGGTTTCAGCGTCACAATGCCCGACAAGCACTGGATCAAACAGGAAGGCTACAGCTACGAAGTCTACTCCCGCGACTTCAGAGCCAGGGAAAAAGAGCAGCACGATGCTCTTATGGAAAGAACCTTACCAGTTCATCAGAAAAATGAGGCAGAGACAGCAGCCAATGACCTCAACGGCTGGTCTGGATTTCACCTAATCTGGGAAGAAGGAGAAGAAGCTGCGGATATTGAAAACAGTAATGATGACGCTACTATTCATAGTGATACCAATCTCACTACTGCCAACAGCTTTGTAGCGGTGTACAACTTCGAGGCCTGAAGAAGAAAGGTCGTGATTGCCTGGAATGCAATCTATCGAGAGGGAGTAGTGTTATAAACGGTACATTTCTTACCTTTCTTATCCTACACTTTTACTTACCTGTCTACGCTTTCACTTGACTTAGCTTCACTTTGGACTTAGTCGAATATCTTGTACAATAGTCACGTGACTCAATCACATGACCTGATCACCTGACACTTGTCACGTGACACAGACCACTTCTCCGCTTACTCATATATGCTTACCCTTGATTACTCATTCCCGATTATCCTTCTTACTAAGATTGCTGCGCTGCAGTCAATCATTACTCATCATTTCTATTGTTCTTACTCAGCTTACTGTGCAAGGCTATGCACTGCTGTACATTACTGTATGATCTACTTTTGCTATTGGCTAGTAGTTAAGGTTCATACCAAATAGGTACAAACACACCAATAGTATATAAGCCAGGAGTCTGAAGGGTGTCCCCCTCAGTCTTGTTCTCCTGGAGTTCTCCTCAACAGCTCTCCACTTGCCTGACTACTCTATTGTCCTGATGCAAGCACTTCAGCGCTCTGGTAAGTTGCTGAGTGTTTCAATATCTCAAAGGTACTTGCAAATATGCTTCAGTATATGATGGTAGCAAAAATAGAGGTCTCATCAGCTTTTCGACTCTGATTAGAGAGCTGATCCAGAGACTTCACACTTGTAGACAGGATATTTCTTGAAGCTCATGAATGCTGCTTTGATGTGGAACTTGCATCTTCAGAAGGTTATAGTGAAATCTTCTACCAAAGCAGAATATATTTCACTGTCCAACTGTATAGACCAAATTATTGGCATAAAGCAAATGATGCTGAAACTTGGATATAAACTCAAATCTGTTCCTCTTTGTGGTGACAATCAGGGCTCAATTTTTATTGCCCAGAATCCTGTTAACCAAAAGAAGAACTATCATATCTGCATTCAATATCACTTAATTCATGATGCTATTGAAGACAATAAGATTAAGCTCTTCTACATAGAAGGACAATATAATCCAGCAGATATCTTTATCAAGAATCTGGGATTTATCAAATTTGAGAAATTCAGAGAGCTTCTAGGTCTACAAGTCTACAGCACCAATTAGACAACATGCTATACAAATGTATATTCTCTTTATGCTCACATATACTAGTGATATTAAACATGGGAGAGTGCTGAATGTACAAGTACTTATATTGTATCATGAGACAGTAGTCTATCATAATTGTATATACTACCTATGTTATACTCAGCTTGTCTGAGTTAGTATAACTCTAACTTATGACCACAACATTCTAAGTATCTGCCAGGTGAGTATACAAGCCTTCTTGTGTGCACTCTCAAGTACTGCCTGGTTGGGATTCTATCCCTGTTAGATTCAACACAAACTAACAC
Source organism: Chalciporus sphaerocephalus (assembly GCA_038094055.1). Taxonomy (NCBI): domain Eukaryota; kingdom Fungi; phylum Basidiomycota; class Agaricomycetes; order Boletales; family Boletaceae; genus Chalciporus; species Chalciporus sphaerocephalus. The sequence goes on along the minus strand of JBBPTH010000026.1, from coordinate 44,027 downwards.
CAATGGTGATTGGCATCCCTGCTTATATTTCCCCTAATCATTTGGCTCTGCAGAACAAAACTATGATATCTATGATCATAAACTACTCACCATCCTATGTGCCCTAAAAACATGGCAATACTACCTCTGAGGTTCTCCCTTTCTAGTACAAGTCTTCCCTGGTCATAAAAATCTCACTTACTCTCAACAACCATAGAATATTACAACTTTCTCTGGTCCCAATTTCCCTGCATCATTTTCTCCTTTTCTTTTCTTTATCATTCGCTTGATCTCTTATTGATCATCTCTGCAATCTAGACCCCAGTCTATCCTTAGATGTGGAACTGGCCTAATCTAGTTATTCCTTTTTCTTCCATCACCTTCAATGGTACAATGCTGCTCAACCAGTTGTTACATTTGGCCTAAGAAAGGTGAAACATAGACATAGTGAAGGTCATAGCTAGTTGAGGTTTTACTGGTACCCACAATAGGTAGTCTATACTAGAGTCTAGGGATGCTTGCAGCAGATCTTCTATGTCAAAGTCAAAGATATACTCAGCTATGGGTCATCTGAGCTAGGAGATACAGTGGAGACTGGAAGTCCCACAGAAGGTGTCAAGAGCAAAAGCAGATGGATTTGGACTAGACTACTGGTACTTGCATATAGGCTGTGTAGATCTAGCTTAGAGTATTAGGTAGAAACGGAGTGTTCTTTTATACTATAAAAGATATGCACGGACCAAGGATTATAAAAGAAAGACAAGAGAAAAGCAAGAATAAAGTATATGGTATTGGTTAAGGAACTTCATATAATATACTTATCAATAATGTGATCGATAAGCTGAGATGGCATGATAATAATATTTAGCAAGATAATATGATATATGAAACACTCAACAGCCCACCTAGAGTGCTAAGATGCTTCGATCGGAACAATAAGATAGTCAGGCAAGTGGAGAGCTGATGAGGAGAACTCCAGGAGAACAAGACTGAGGGGGATGCCCTTCAGACTCCTGGTTTATATACTATTGGTGTGTTTGTACCTATTTGGTATGAACCTTAACTACTAGCCAATAGCAAAAGTACATCGTACAGCAGTGCGCAGCAATGCACAGCCTTGCACAGTAAGCTGAGTAAGAACAATAGGAAGGATGAGTAATGATTGACTGTGGCACAGCAATCTTAGTAAGAAAGATAATCGAGGATGAGTAATTGAGAGTAAGCATATATGAGTAAGCGGGAAGATAGTCCGTGTCACGTGACAAGTGTCAGATGATCAGGTCACGTGACTAAGTCACGTGATTATTGTACAAGATATTCTACTAAGTCCAAAAGTGAAGCTAAGTCAAGTGTAGACAAGTAAGTAAAAGTATAGGATAAGAAAGATAAGAAATGTACCGTTTATAACACTACCCCCTCTCTATGGATTGCATTCCAGGCAATCACGACCTTTCTTCTTCAGGCCTCAAAGTTGTAGACTGCTACGAAACTGTTTGCGGCAGTGAGATTGTTATCGCTATAGACAGTAGTGTCGTTATTACCATTTTCATTGTCTGCAGTGTCTTCTGCTTCTTCCCAGGTTGTATGACCAGCCCAAGCATTGATGTTTTCGGCCTGCACCTCGTTCTTCTGGTGAACAGGTAAGGTTCTTTCCATAAGAGCATCGTGCTGCTCTTTTTCTCTGGCTCTGAAGTCACGGGAGTAGACTTCATAGCTGTAACCTTCTTGCTCGATCCAGTACTTGTCAGGCATTGTGACACTAAACCCTTTGAAAGTATTGCAACCATTAGTGGTGTCACGCATTATTTCTAGGGTTATCCCCTTGCCGTCCTGGATTGTGCCATGCATGTAAGACCATACCATAAGCCCGAAGAATAAGGAGATGGTACTTCCTAGGGTAAAGATGCTGATAACGCATAATGTACTGTTCGTGAGGATTGTATAGCACAGTGTGAATATCGACACCATATATATGATCAGGAGACCGAAGTCGATCCATGACCATGGGACGGGTGCCAAGTACACGGGGCAAGCTGGTGTGTCGATGTGGGGGGTGTTGGCGTGGTTAGCAAGGTAGTCGTCGATGATGGCATTAGCGTGGAATTGGGTGAATGAGTTGAGGAAGGCAGACATGAGAGTGGTGGTGGGGTGTGAGAGGTGAGGGATAGTTGACTAGTTGTGAGGGGGAGGCAGGTTGATGTCTGCTCCGGTTGAAGCAGGATTCTTTTATATTGCTTCATGATGATTATATAAGCTGTCTTCCGCAGCAGTTGCTGTGAAGTTGTCATAAGGTTTGAACAGCTTTTCAAAATCAACCTGAGTTATGCGGAGTAGACGGGGAGCCAATGGATTCTTTTTATAGAATTCTTTTATTGCATCTGGTGTGTGAGCAAGATTTGATCGGGGTTCCCACGTTCTGTCTGTGTCATTATACCCTTTCCAATGTATGAGGAATTCGAGGCATTTCCCTTTTAGTCTGGAGTCAACTATGTAGTCAACTTCATATTCATCTTCTCTGTCCTCTGTTATGGATACTGGTCCTGGTTTATTAGCGTGTTGTCCTGGGAGGTGTTCCTTGTAGGGTTTGAGTTTGGCTATATTGAACACATTGTGGACTTTCATGGTTCGTGGGAGTCAGAGTTCAATGGCATTACTTCCTTTGAAGCATAATTTCGTATGGGCCTAGCCATTTTTCTGAGAGTTTCTTAGAAGGTTGTGGGAGTTTCAGACCATCAGTACTGAGCCAAACTTTATCTCCTAGTTTGTATTGTGGAGCGTCTGTTCTGTTACAAATGGTACAGTTCTTACCTTTCTTCCTCTACACTTTTACTTACTTCACTACGTTTCAGTTTCATTTTGGACTTAGTCGAATTTCTTGTACAATAGTCACATGACCTCATCACATGATCTGATCACGTGACTCCACCACGTGACACGGACTATTCTCTCCGCTTAGTCATATACGCTTACTCTTGCTTACTCATTCTCACTTACCTTTTCTTACTAAGACTGCTGCGCCGCAGTCAGCATTACTCATCATTACTCATCCCTTCTATTGTTCTTACTCAGCTACTGCGCATTGCTGTACGCTCTACTTTTGCTATTGGCTAGTAGATAAGGTTCATACCAAATAGGTACAAACACACCAATAGTATATAAACCAGGAGTCTGAAGGGCGTCCCCCTCAGTCTTGTTCTCCTGGAGTTCTCCTCAACAGCTCTCCTCTAGTAAGACTACTCTATTGTTCTAGCAAGGCACTTCAGCGCTCAGGTAAGTTGTTGAGTGTTTCATTAGAACAAGACTATTCTAACCTTCCCTTTGCAGATTAGCTACCTGCAAAGCCAAGCCACTCGATCTTGAACTAGTAACTTGACAACACTCGATAGCAATAACAAGTAAGAACCTTCCCACGTGTAGGGTTAAGGGCGATAACTAATAGCAATCAACTAGTGTCTTACATCCCACCAATCGATTACTTCCCAGAATTCCTCACTGAGGAAGAACGCGTCGAACGACTTCTCCCACCAGTATTCCCACCTCCTCGCTCTTATAGTCCTACTCTAAGTGAGATTGAAAATCTCCTTTACCCATCTCGTTCCCCTAGTCCTGTCCAGGTCTCTATCGGACCAAACAGAATTGTTCTACCACCACTCTCCGATATCGACCCAAACGACCATCCCATCCTTCTACAACCCGACACACCGCTTTCTCGCTCTCCTAGTCCCGCCATCAGTGACGTTGAACCTTACGGCAGGTTCAACCCAGTAGATTTACAAGAATTTCTAAACGCCCGCGTAAGCTTCTCGTTACCAGACATCAGACCCAAGCTTACCAAACTGCGCCAGAACCCGCTCGACCCCGAAGCCAAGCATCATCTTGAAGAGTACAGAGAACGTACTCTTAATTTCGAACCAGCCCCGCCCCTTCCGGAACCCGTTAACTGGGCTCCCCTAGGCCCCCGATTTCAACGAGCGAATCTCCGACCGATTCGCCCCTTTTCAGTCGAATCCAAAGTTAACTTTATAAGGTACTATTTCCAATACGTCGCCCCCAACACTCCACCAGCTAACCGTTGGGCTCTATCTCGACATCTTCTCAGATCAACACCAGCAGAGATTATTGGCCAAGGACCTCTCCCTGAGGCTAGTGGATCGCGAGATAATATTCCACCAGAACGGGGTCAGACTAGAGAGACTAGAAAGAAAAGAAGGATTCGTAGAAAGGACAGTACCTATAAGGCTCATACTCCTCGCTCTCGCTTGCCTCGCATACCAACTAGGATTAGACTATTGGTACCTCTCCTTCCTCCCAATCGCGGCCTACCTTATCTTAGGCCATCAAGTAGTCTCAGGAGACCTGAACGGTTCCTGTGAAATTACTTATACTCTGTACAAAATACATCCAGTGGTTCCTCCTCAGGACTTAAACCAAGAGTCAGAGTCAGAAGAAGAAGAAGAAGAAGAAGAAGTTATACCAGTTAGAGTTAGGCCTCCAACTCCAACTTACCCCAGAGAAATAAGACCTCCCACTCCTCCTAATTAAAGTCAAGTTTCTCCTCCTCATTCCCAAAGAGAAGAGTCAGAATCGTCAGAACCCTCGATTTTCCCTTCTGCACGTAATTTTCCTCGGATAAACCAATTCTCCGTTTACGGCATCTCGGTCGCCGATCGCTCTGCACCGCCTCCTTACCAAAGAAGGAACCCTATTGCTGAAACTCCAGACTCGCAATCAGAAAACTAGTTAAACATGTCTCACAGAACAGACGTAGCCGATCTCATTGACGCGCTTAACGCGCTAACCTTGGAACAGTCAGCGGCTAATACCGAAAAGAAGAAAGACGTAACCAAGAAAATAGCTGATCCAGGTTATTGGGATGGAAACCGCCCATCTTTCCGCCTATGGTGGCTAAGAATAAAGTTATGGGCTAATCAACAACATTGGGAAACAAATCAGCTCCGCACCGTGGCAATCCTCTCACGGATGTACGGAAAAGCCTCTAGATTCGCACTCCTAACATTAGAAGCATGCGAAAGAAACGAGAACATTCCCATGGGAACACCCCCAATCATCCCAGGAGATCGTGCATGGTTGACGCTAACAGAACTAGAAACCAAAGTTAAAGAATTCTTCCAAATAGATGTGCTTGCACACGAAAGTTTGAAGAAATTGGAATCTCTCAAACAAGGATCTATGGACATTCATTCATTCTCACAACTCTTCAGCATTCTCTTCCGAGAATCGGGAATCTCCGAAGAGCATGGCTTAACAATCCTAAAGAAAGCAGTCGATTTCCGCATTTATCAACAGCAAATTCTAAATATGACAGAAGCTAAAACCGTACAAGAGCTTCTGAGTAACTATGTGGATATCGGCAGAACTTATGAGCGAATGAAGCTAGAACACTCTACCGGAAACCCGTTCTGCTCTAGTTTCGGAAACTCATCATACCCGAGCAGTTCACGCTCACCGCCTCAGCCAAAATTTACTGAATACGGCTTACAACCAGGTCGAGGCGCACCCATGGACATTGGTGCTGCAAACAGACCTTCCCTAAGAGGCAAATGCTTTAATTGTCTTGGTCCACATCTCGCACGCGATTGCAAGAAGCCCTCCACACGTTGCCGAAGCTGTGGTTGGTCACGAGGTGAACACAAGAACAATTGCAGAAACTACAAGGGAAAGAGCACACGCCAAGCTCGAACCTTGAATACAGACCCTGAAGAATCTCACGAATCAGAAATAGAATTCGATGAGATGAAGGCCTCCTTCTTGGAGATAGAACCAGAAGGAAAGGGAAAAGCCAAAGCGGTCTAGACGAACTGGGTGTCCAGATCGCTAAACCCAACAAGAATCAATCCAACAATAGTCTAACGGGGTCTCATTCAAGTGAGCTCGGCCGGGACTTGAAACCGGTGCTTAATTCCGTTTACACAATAGACAACAAAATCCCAGACCAGATTCATATTCGTGGAAACAATTCCAGAGATATCACATTGTCCATCAGCATAGCACCTATTAATAGCAAACGGTTCACATCCGCAGAAGCCCTGCTGGATTCAGGTGCTAACACGATATTCATAGACCAATCTTGGGCCGAAAGGCACAAGTTACCCTTGTTACCCCTTTGTCACCGCTTACCAGTGTACAATGTCGACGGATCTAGGAACTCCGCCGGAGACATCACACACTACGCAGAGATAATCATAGATTACCAAGGTCATCGCAAGAAGACCACAGCCGAAATCACCAATCTCAGAAAGAATCAGGTTATTCTAGGATACACATGGCTAAAGAACCATAATCCAGAAATAGATTGGTCACAAGGCAAGGTTCTCATGACACGCTGCCCAAGCACTTGTCAAAACCTTAGGGCAAAGCCTTCCTTCTCATGGTACATAGAAGAACAAGAACGCGTCGCATTTGATCACGTATACGCTCTCAAACGGGAAACTCTTGAAAAGGATAAACCAGCTGAGAAATCCCCGGAAGAACTTGTTCCCCGTGCCTATCACAAGTTCATCCACCTGTTCAAGAAGAAAGAATCTGAGCGCATGCCCACACGTAAACCATGGGATCACGCAATAGATCTCAAGGACACCTTCGTGCTGAAGAAAGGCCGATTAATTCCCTTATCCCCACAAGAACAAGAAGAAGTCAGTGCCTTTATCGATGATCAACTCCAAAAGGGTTACATCCGCCGTTCTACATCCCCACAGACTTCTCCTGTGTTCTTCGTGCCAAAGAAAGATGGAAAGAAGCGCATGGTACAGGATTACAGATACCTCAATGAACACACGGTGAAAAACAATTACCCGTTACCTCTGATATCCCAACTGGTCGATAAGCTAAAAGGAACTAAACTATTTACCAAGATGGATCTCAGATGGGGTTACAATAATATCCGTATCAAAGAAGGCGATGAGTGGAAAGCCGCTTTCATTTGCCACCGAGGTTCTTTCGAACCATTGGTCATGTATTTTGGACTCTGTAATTCTCCCGCTACCTTCCAGACCATGATGAACGAAATATTCGCAGACATGGAAGACACCGTAGTTGTCTACATTGACGACATCATGATCTTCACCAAGACAGAGGACGTAAAAGAACACGAGAAAGTAGTTCTCAAAGTTCTCGCATGCCTAGAAGAGAACGACTTATTCATCAAGCCAGAAAAATGCCACTTCCATACCAAAGAAGTTGAATTTCTTGGCATGACAATAACTCCCGAAGGCATCAAAATGGACGATGACAAAGTCAAGGCTATTACCGAATGGCCAACTCCCACTATAGTCCGCGGAGTTAGAAGTTTCTTAGGACTAGCCAACTTCTACCGCCGCTTTATTCAAGATTACGCGCAGGTCGCATGACCGTTGAACGATCTTACCAAGAAAGATACCCCTTTCTCATGGAAAGATCCACAACAAGAAGCGTTTGACACGCTGAAAAAGAAATTCACTACCACTCCTATTCTTGCTTTCCCAGACAATGATAAGAAATTCCGCCTAGAAACCGATGCATCTAATTTTGCCACTGGAGCCGTTCTATCTATAGAACAAGATGGCAAATGGCATCCAGTCGCATTCTCTTCCCACTCCATGTCACCAGAAGAACGTAACTACCCAATTGCAGACAAGGAGATGCTAAGTGTTATCCGAAGTCTAGAACAATGGAGACACTATCTAGAAGGTGCAAAACAGGAATTTGAAATTTGGAACGATCACGCAAACCTTCAATGGTTTATGCAACAGCAAGATCTAAACAGACGTCAAGCCAGATGGTCTCAGTACCTCTCTCGTTTCAATTTCAAATGGATCCACAAGGCCGGATCTCAAATGGGAAAAGCCGATGCTCTCTCTAGAAGAGAAGATCATGCAAAAGGAATAGAAGATGACAATAAGCAAGTCTTAGTCATACCGCCAGAACAAATAGCCGCCACATCAGTGCACATAGCCACAGATAGTGACGACATTCTAGAAAAAATAAAGAAAGCAACATGGAAAATTCTAGAATCAGAAGCCATCAAACTTTGCAAGGAACATGGCATCTGTACAGAGAAAGATGAACTTCTCTATGACAAGAAAAACCGGATCTTCGTGCCGAATGATCAGGATCTTCGCATGGAAATCATACGACTACATCATGACACTCCTGTTCCGGATCTTCCATGGGAACACGTCAGTGCAGACTTCATGACAGATTTCCCAGAATCAAATGGATTCGATTCCATTCTAGTCGTCATTGATCGATTCTCCAAAGAAGTCGAATTCATTCCCTGCACCAAATCTGTCAATGCCTTACAAACAGCTAGACTGTATCTCACACACGTATGGAAGCATCATGGACTTCCTAAAACAATAGTATCAGATCGAGGACCGCAATTCGCATCACAAGTGATGAAAGACTTATGTAAACGTCTCGGCATCACGCCTAAACTCTCTACCGCGCGGCATCCGCAAACAGATGGACAAACGGAATGCATGAATAGAGATCTACAACAATATCTCCGACTATTCACCGCAGAAAAGCAACACGAATGGTCAGAATGGCTGCCAATTGCGCAATTCTCATATAACTCGAAAAGGCAAACTTCTACACAGAAAACTCCATTTTCCGTCACACGTACATACGAACCAAAAATAGGAATAGAAAATCACACGGCAAAAGCTCCCGCCGCCGCTAAACTTGCCGATGAAATAGAACAAACCCTCAAAGAAACAAAAGAAAATCTAGAAAAAGCACAAAAACACATGAAAAAGCAAGCAGATAAACATAGAACAGAAGCTCCACAATACAAAATAGGAGATAAGGTTTGGCTTAGCACAGATGGTCTAAAACTCCCACGACCTTCAAAGAAGCTCACGGAGAAATGGTTAGGACCTTACGAAATCATTAGCTTCAAAGGAAGCAATGCTATTGAACTCCGACTCCCACGCACCATGAAAGTGCACAACGTGTTCAATATAGCTAAAGTTAAACCATACAAGGAACGTCTACCCGGGCAAAAGGCTGACAAACCAGGTCCAGTACTCGTCACAGAAGACAGGGATGACGAATATGAAGTTGACTACATTGTCGACTCTAGACTACGAGGAAAACGGCTAGAATTCTTAATTCATTGGAAAGGATACGACGACACGGATAGAACGTGGGAACCCCGATCAAATCTTACTAATGCACCAGACGCAATAAAGGAATTCTATAAAAAGAATCCATCGGCTCCCCGTCTACTCCGCATGACTCAGGTTGATTTCCAAAAGCTGTTCAAACCTTACGAAAACTTCACAGCATTGACTGCAGAGGACAGCTTATATAATCATCATGAAGCAATATAAAAAGAACCCGCTTCAGCCTGACCAAACCCCAATTCACTCCCTTCCTACAAACTAGTCGAGCACAGCTCCTAGAAACACCCTAACAGCCTCTTTACCTCGTCAAGCCTCCAATAGCCATATGTCTTCTTGGACCAACGCCTACACACAATTCCACGCTTGTGCCATCATTGACGAGTACCTTAACCACGACCCCAACGCCCCCCATATTGACACCCCTGCCCGTTCCACCCCTCTTGCACCAGTACCGTGGTCATGGATAGACTTTGGTCTACTGATCACGTATATGGTCTCGATATTCACGCTCTGTGTCATTCTGATCGAGAACGGCACATTGTTCGTCACCGGGATGCTTATCCTGCTGACTATTTTCTCCTTGCTCTTCGCATTCGGGACCGGGCTATACGTGCTTGGCTCAGTGCGGGACGGCAAGGGGATAACATTAGAAATAATGCGCGACAACACTAATGGTCGCAGCATGTTCAAAGGTTTCAGCATCACGATGCCTGACAAATATTTCATCGAGCAAGAAGGCTACAGTTACGAGGTCTACTCCCGCGACTTCAGAGCCCGTGAAAAGGAACAGCATGATGCGCTCATGGAACGAACTAAACCAGTTCGCCAGCAAATTGAGGCACAGGCTGAAAACATCAATGAATGGGCCGGAGCTACCGGATGGGAGGACACAGAAGAGAACGCGGATAATGAAAACGGTAACGACGACGCTACTCTTCACAGCGACAATGATCTGACTACCAGCAGCTTTGTAGCTGTGTATAACCTTCACGTCTGATGAAGAAAGGTCGTGATTGCCTGGAATGCAATCCATAGAGAGGGGGTAGTGTTACAAATGGTACAGTTCTTACCTTTCTTCCTCTACACTTTTACTTACTTCACTACGTTTCAGTTTCATTTTGGACTTAGTCGAATTTCTTGTACAATAGTCACATGACCTCATCACATGATCTGATCACGTGACTCCACCACGTGACACGGACTATTCTCTCCGCTTAGTCATATATGCTTACTCTTGCTTACTCATTCTCACTTACCTTTTCTTACTAAGACTGCTGCGCCGCAGTCAGCATTACTCATCATTACTCATCCCTTCTATTGTTCTTACTCAGCTACTGCGCATTGCTGTACGCTCTACTTTTGCTATTGGCTAGTAGATAAGGTTCATACCAAATAGGTACAAACACACCAATAGTATATAAACCAGGAGTCTGAAGGGCGTCCCCCTCAGTCTTGTTCTCCTGGAGTTCTCCTCAACAGCTCTCCTCTAGTAAGACTACTCTATTGTTCTAGCAAGGCACTTCAGCGCTCAGGTAAGTTGTTGAGTGTTTCATGTTCTATGTTTGTCTGCTTGATTTTTCATGTGTTTTTGTGCCTTTTCTAGGTTTTCTTTTGTTTCTTTTAGGGTTTGTTCAATTTCGTCAGCAAATAGAGAGGCGGCGGGTGCTTTCAACATGTGATTTTCTATTCCTATTTTTGGTTCATATGTGTGGGTGACACTAAATGGAGTTTTCTGTGTTGAAGTTTGCTTTTTCGAGTTATATGAGAATTGCGCAATTGATAACCATTCTGACCATTCGTGTTGTTTTTCTGCAGTGAATAGTCGGAGATATTGTTGTAGATCTCTATTCATGCATTCCGTTTGTCCATCTGTTTGCGGGTGACATGCGGTAGAGAGTGTTACAAATGGTACATTTCTTACCTTTCTTTCCCTACACTTTTACTTACTTCACTACGTTTCAGTTTCATTTTGGACTTAGTCGAATTTCTTGTACAATAGTCACGTGACCTCATCACGTGATCTGATCACATGACCTAGTCACGTGACACGGACTACTCTCTCCGCTTAGTCATATATGCTTACCCTTGCTTACTCATTCTTGCTTACCTTTTCTTACTAAGGCTGCTGCGCCGCAGTCAGCATTACTCAGCATTACTCATCTTTTCTATTGTTCTTACTCAGCTATTGCGCATTGCTGTGCGCTCTACTTTTGCTATTGGCTAGTATTTAAGGTTCATACCAAATAGGTACAAACACACCAATAGTATATAAGCCAGGAGTCTGAAGGGCGTCCCCCTCAGTCTTGTTCTCCTGGAGTTCTCCTCAACAGCTCTCCTCTAGCCTGACTACTCTATTGTTCTAGCAAAGCACTTCAACGCTCAGGTAAGTTGTTGAGTGTTTCATTAGAACAAGACTATACTAACCTTCCCTTTGCAGATTAGCTACCTGCAAAGCCAAGCCACTTGATCTTGAACTAGTAACTTGACAACACTCGATAGCGATAACAAGTAAGAACCTTCCCATAGTAAGGGTTAAGGGCGATAACTAATAGCAACCCGCTAGTGTCTTATATCCCACCCATCGATTATTTCCCAGAGTTCCTCACTGAGGAAGAACGCGTCGCACGACTCCTAGTTCCAATCGTCCCACCTCCTCGCCCCTATAGTCCTACCTTAAGCGAGATCGACAATCTTCTTTACCCATCTCGTTCTCCCAGCCCCGTCCAAGTCTCTGTCGGACCAAACAATCTCATTCTACCGCCACTCCCCGACATCGACCCGAACGACCATCCTATCTTCCCTCAATCCGACACTCCTCTATCGCGCTCACCTAGCCCCGCCGTTAGTAACGTAGAACCTTACGACAGGTTCAACCCAGAAGACCTACCAGCATATTTAAACGCCCGCGTAAGCTTCTCACTACCAGACATCAGACCCAAGCTTACCAAACCTCGCCAGAACCCGCTCGACCCCGAAGCCGAGCAACACCTTGAAGAGTACAGAGAACGTACTCTTAACCCCAAACCAGTCCCACCTCTTCCCGAACCCGTTAATTGGACACCTCTAGGCCCACGTTTCCAACAGGCGAACCTCCGACCCATTCGCCCCTTTTCAGTTGAATCCAAGGTCAATTTTATAAGGTACTATTTCCAACACGTCGCCCCCAACACTCCACCAGCTGACCGTTGGCTTCTATCTTGATATTTTCTCAGAGCAACACCAGAGCAGATTACTGGCCAAGGATCTCTCCCTCAGGCTAGCGGATCGCGAGATAATCTTTCACCAGAACGGGGTCAGATTAGAAAGGATAAAAAGAAAAGAAGGGTACATAGAAAGGACAGTACCTATAAAAGCCATATTCCTCGCTCTCACCTCCCTAGGGTACCAAGTAGGATTAGGCTATTGGTCCCTCTTCTTCCTCCTCACAGGGGCCTACCTTATCTTAGGCCAACAAGTGTTCTTAGGCGACCTTAACGGTTCTGCAGAAATTACATATACCTTGTATAAAATCCATCCAGTTGTACCTCCTCAGGAGTTAAACCAAGAGTCAGAATCAGAAGAAGAAGAAGAAGAAGTTATACCAGTTAGAGTTAGGCCTCCAACTCCTACTTACCCAAGAGAAATAAGGCCTCCTACTCCTCCTAATCAAAGTCAGATTTCTCCTCCTCATTCACAAAGAGAAGAATCAGAAACGTCAGAACCCTCGATTTTCCCTTCTGCACGTAATTTTCCTCGGATAAACCAATTTTCCATTTATGGCATCTCAGTCGCCGATCACTCTGCACCGCCTCCTTACCAAAGAAGGAATCCTATCGCCGAAACTCCAGACTCGCAATCAGAAAACTAGTCAAACATGTCTCACGGAACCGATGTCAGCGATCTTATTGACGCGCTTAACGCGCTAACTTTGGAACAATCAATGGCAAATACCGAAAAGAAGAAAGACGTAACCAAGAAGATAGCCGATCCAGGTTATTGGGATGGAAACCGCCCATCTTTCCGCCTATGGTGGCTAAGAATAAAGTTATGGGCAAATCAACAACATTGGGAAACAAACCAGCTCCGCACCATGGCAATCCTCTCACGGATGAACGGAAAAGCCTCTAGATTCGCACTCCTAACATTGGAAGCATGCGAAAGGAACGAGAATATTCCCACAGGAACACCCCCAATCATCCCAGGAGATCGCGCATGGTTGACGCTAACAGAGCTAGAAACCAAAGTTAAAGAATTCTTCCAAATAGATGCGCTTGCACACGAAAGTTTGAAGAAATTGGAATCCCTCAAACAAGGATCTATGGACATTCATTCATTCTCACAACTCTTCAGTATTCTCTTCCGAGAATCGGGAATCTCCGAAGAACATGGTTTAACCATTCTAAAGAAAGCAGTCAACTTCCGCATCTATCAACAACAAATTCTAAATATGACAGAAGCTAAAACCGTACAAGAGCTTCTGAGCAACTATGTGGATATCAGCAGAACTTATGAGCGAATGAAGCTAGAACGCTCAACCGGAAACCCATTCCGCTCTAGTTTTGGAAACTCATCATACCCGTCCAGTTCACGCTCACCGCCTCAGCCGAAATTTACCAAATACGGCTTACAACCAGGTCGAGGCGCACCCATGGACATTGGTGCTGCAAATAGACCTTCCCTAAGAGGCAAATGCTTTAATTGTCTTGGTTCACACCTCGCACGCGATTGCAAGAAACCCTCCACATGTTGCCAAAGCTGTGGTTGGTCACGAGGTGAACACAAGAACAATTGCAGAAACTACAAAGGAAAGAGCACACGCCAAGCTCGAACCTTGAATACAGACCCTGAAGAATCTCACGAACCAGAAATAGAATTCGATGAGATGAAGGCCTCCTTCTTGGAGATAGAACCAGAAGGAAAGGGAAAAGCCAAAGCGGTCTAGACGAACTGGGTGTCCAGATCGCTAAACCCAACAAGAATCAATCTAATAATAGTCTAACGGGGTCTCATTCAAGTGAGCTCGGCCGGGACTTGAAACCGGTGCTTAATTCTGTTAACACAATAGACAACCAAATCCCAGACCAGATTCGTATTCGTGGAAACAATTCTAGAGATATCACATTGTCTATCAGCATAGCACCCATTAATAGCAAACGTTTCATATCCGCAGAAGCCCTGCTGGACTCAGGTGCTAACACGATATTGATAGACCAATCTTGGGCCGAAAAGCACAAGTTACCCTTGTTACCTCTTCGTCACCGCCTACCAGTGTACAATGTCGACGGATCTAGGAACTCCGCCGGAGACATCACACACTATGCGGAGATAATCATAGATTACCAAGGTCATCGCGAGAAGACGACAGCCGAAATCACCAATCTCGGAAAGAATCAGGTTATTCTAGGATATACATGGCTAAAGAACCATAATCCAGAAATAGATTGGTCACAAGGCAAAGTTCTCATGACACGCTGCCCAAGCACTTGTCAAAACCTTAGAGCAAAGCCTTCCTTCTCACGATACATAGAAGAACAAGAACGTGTTGCATTTGATCACGTATACGCTCTCAAACGGGAAAATCCTGAAAAGGATAAACCAACTGAGGAATCTCTGGAAGAACTTGTTCCTCGTGCCTATCACAAGTTCATTCACCTATTCAAGAAGAGAGAATCAGAGCGTATGCCCACACGTAAACCATGGGATCACGCAATAGATCTCAAGGACACCTTCGTGCCGAAGAAAGGCCGACTAATCCCCTTATCCCCACAAGAACAAGAAGAAGTCAGTGCCTTTATCGATGATCAACTCCAAAAGGGTTACATCCGCCGTTCTACATCCCCACAGACTTCTCCTGTGTTCTTCGTACCAAAGAAAGATGGAAAGAAGTGCATGGTACAGGATTACAGATACCTCAATGAACACACGGTGAAAAACAATTACCCGCTACCTCTGATATCCCAATTGGTCGATAAACTAAAAGGAACTAAACTATTCACCAAGATGGATCTCAGATGGGGTTACAATAATATCCGTATCAAAGAAGGCGATGAATGGAAAGCCGCTTTCGTTTGTCACCGAGGTTCTTTTGAACCATTGGTCATGTATTTTGGACTCTGTAATTCCCCCGCCACATTCCAGACCATGATGAACGAAATATTCGCAGATATGGAAGACACCGTAGTTGTCTACATTGACGACATCATGATCTTTACCAAGACAGATGACGTAAAGGAACATGAGAAAGTAGTTCTCAAAGTTCTCGCACGCCTAGAAGAGAACGACTTATTCATCAAACCAGAAAAATGCCACTTCCATACCAAAGAAGTTGAATTTCTTGGCATGACAATAACTCCCGAAGGCATCAAAATGGATGATGACAAAGTCAAGGCTATTACCGAATGGCCAACTCCCACTACAGTCCGCGGAGTTAGAAGTTTCTTAGGACTAGCCAACTTCTACCGCCGCTTTATTCAAGATTATGCACAGGTCGCACGACCGTTGAATGACCTCACCAAGAAAGATACCCCTTTCTCATGGAAAGAGTCACAACAGGAAGCGTTTGACACGCTAAAAAGAAAGTTCACTACCGCTCCTATCCTTGCTTTCCCAGACAATGATAAGAAGTTCCGCCTAGAAACCGATGCATCTAATTTTGCAACTGGAGCTGTTCTATCTATAGAACAAGATGGCAAATGGCACCCAGTCGCATTCTCTTCCCACTCCATGTCACCAGAAGAACGTAACTACCCAATTGCAGACAAGGAGATGCTAAGTGTTATCCGAAGTCTAGAACAATGGAGACACTATCTAGAAGGTGCAAAACAGGAATTTGAAATTTGGAACGATCACGCGAACCTTCAATGGTTTATGCAACGGCAAGATCTAAACAGACGCCAAGCCAGATGGTCTCAGTACCTCTCTCGTTTCAATTTCAAATGGATTCACAAAGCCGGATCTCAAATGGGAAAAGCTGATGCTCTCTCTAGAAGAGAAGATCACGCAAA
Organism: Chalciporus sphaerocephalus; assembly: GCA_038094055.1. NCBI lineage: Eukaryota > Fungi > Basidiomycota > Agaricomycetes > Boletales > Boletaceae > Chalciporus > Chalciporus sphaerocephalus. The sequence continues at coordinate 27,940 of JBBPTH010000026.1, read as the reverse complement.
AGGAATAGAAGATGACAATAAGCAGGTCTTAGTCATACCTCCAGAACAAATAGCCGCCACATCAGTGCACATAGCCACTGATAGTGACGACATTCTGGAAAAGATAAAGAAAGCAACATGGAAAATTCTAGAATCAGAAGCCATCAAACTTTGCAAGGAACATGGCATCTGTACAGAGAAAGATGAACTTCTCTATGACAAGAAGAACCGAATTTTCGTGCCGAATGATCAGGATCTTCGCATGGAAATCATACGCTTACATCATGACACTCCTGTTGCCGGACATCCAGGAATAGATCGCACCCTAGAATTGCTACAGCGTAGCTATACTTGGCCTGGAATGCCCACGCTAGTCAAAGACTATGTCTCACGCTGCGATAGATGTGCACGCTTCAAAGGCATCAACACTGCACCCGCTGGAAAACTGTTACCTTTGGAAATTCTGGATCTTCCATGGGAACACGTCAGCGCAGACTTCATGACAGATTTCCCAGAATCAAATGGATTCGATTCCATTCTAGTCGTCGTTGATCGATTCTCCAAAGAAGTCGAATTCATCCCCTGCACCAAATCTGTCAATGCCTTACAAACAGCTAGACTGTATCTCACACACATATGGAAGCATCATGGACTTCCTAAAACAATAGTATCGGACCGAGGACCGCAATTCGCATCACAAGTGATGAAAGACTTATGTAAACGTCTCGGCATCACGCCTAAACTCTCTACCGCGCGGCATCCGCAAACAGATGGACAAACGGAATGCATGAATAGAGATCTACAACAATATCTCCGACTATTCACCGCAGAAAAGCAACACGAATGGTCAGAATGGCTGCCAATTGCGCAATTCTCATATAACTCGAAAAGGCAAACTTCTACACAGAAAACTCCCTTTTCAGTCACACGTACATATGAACCAAAAATAGAAATAGAAAATCACACGGCAAAAGCTCCCGCCGCCGCTAAACTCGCAGATGAAATAGAACAAACACTAAAAGAAACAAAAGAAAATCTAGAAAAAGCACAAAAACACATGAAAAAGCAAGCAGATAAACATAGAACAGAAGCTCCACAATACAAAATAGGAGACAAAGTTTGGCTTAGCACAGATGGTCTAAAACTCCCACGACCTTCAAAGAAGCTCACGGAGAAATGGTTAGGACCTTACGAAATCATTAGCTTCAAAGGAAGCAACGCTATTGAACTCTGACTCCCACGCACCATGAAAGTGCACAATGTGTTCAATATAGCTAAAGTTAAACCATACAAGGAACGTCTACCCGGGCAAAAGGCTGACAAACCAGGTCCAGTACTCGTCACAGAAGACAGAGATGACGAATACGAAGTTGACTACATCGTTGACTCCAGACTACGAGGAAAAAGGCTAGAATTCTTAGTACATTGGAAAGGATACGATGACACGGATAGAACATGGGAACCCCGATCAAATCTTACTAATGCGCCGGACGCAATAAAGGACTTCTATAAAAAGAATCCATCGGCCCCCCGTCTACTCCGCATGACTCAGGTTGATTTCCAAAAGCTGTTCAAACCTTATGAAAACTTCACAGCATTGACTGCGGAGGACAGCTTATATAATCATCATGAAGCAATATAAAAGGAACCCGCTTCAGCCTGACCAAACCCCAATTCACTCCCTTCCTACAAAACTAGTTGAGCACTGCTCCTAGAAAGCCTCTAACAGCCTCTTCACCTCGTCAAGCCTCCAATACACTCTATGTCTTCTTGGACCAACGCCTACACCCAATTCCACGCCCGTGCCATAATTGACGAATACCTTAACCACGACCCCATCGCCCCCCACATTGACACCCCCGCCCACCCGACCCCTCTTGCACCAGTACCGTGGTCATGGATCGACTTTGGTCTACTGATCACGTATATGGTCTCGATCTTCTCACTCTGTGTCGTTCTGATCGAGAACGGCACATTGTTCGTCACCGGGATGCTTATCCTGCTGACTATTTTCTCCTTGCTCTTCGCATTCGGGACCGCGCTATACGTAGTTGGCTCAGTGCGGGACGGCAAGGGGATAACATTAGAAATAATGCGCGACAACACTAATGGTCGCACCATGTTCAAAGGTTTCAGCATCACGATGCCTGACAAATACTTCATCGAACAAGAAGGTTACAGCTATGAAGTATACTCCCGCGACTTCCGAGCCCGCGAAAAAGAACAGCATGATGCTCTCATGGAACGAACCAAACCAGTTCGTCAGCAGATAGAGGCACAAGCTGAAAACATCAATGATTGGGCCGGAGCTACCGGATGGGAGGACACTGAAGAAAACGCGGATAATGAGAACGGTAATGACGACGCTACTCTTCATAGCGACAATGATCTAACCAACAGCAGCTTTGTAGCTGTATACAACCTTCACATCTGATAAAGAAAGGTCGTGATTGCCTGGAATGCAATCCATAGAGAGGGGGTAGTGTTACAAATGGTACATTTCTTACCTTTCTTTCCCTACACTTTTACTTACTTCACTACGTTTCAGTTTCATTTTGGACTTAGTCGAATTTCTTGTACAATAGTCACGTGACCTCATCACGTGATCTGATCACATGACCTAGTCACGTGACACGGACTACTCTCTCCGCTTAGTCATATATGCTTACCCTTGCTTACTCATTCTTGCTTACCTTTTCTTACTAAGGCTGCTGCGCCGCAGTCAGCATTACTCAGCATTACTCATCTTTTCTATTGTTCTTACTCAGCTACTGCGCATTGCTGTGCGCTCTACTTTTGCTATTGGCTAGTATTTAAGGTTCATACCAAATAGGTACAAACACACCAATAGTATATAAGCCAGGAGTCTGAAGGGCGTCCCCCTCAGTCTTGTTCTCCTGGAGTTCTCCTCAACAGCTCTCCTCTAGCCTGACTACTCTATTGTTCTAGCAAAGCACTTCAACGCTCAGGTAAGTTGTTGAGTGTTTCAGAGAGTTTAGGCGTGATGCCGAGGTATTTACATAAGTCCTTTATCACCTGTGATGTGAACTGTGGCCCTCGGTCCGAAACTATTATTTTTGGAAGTCCGTGATGCTTCCATACATGTGTGAGGTACAGTCTAGCTGTTTGTAGGGCATTGACAGATTTAGTGCAAGAAATGAATTCGACTTCTTTGGAGAATTGGTCAACAACTACTAGAATTGAATCAAATCTGTTTGATTCAGGGAAATCTGTCATGAAATCTGCACTGACATGTTCCCAGGGAAGATCTGGAATTTCCAATGGCAATAGCTTTCCTGCAGATGTAGTGTTGATACCTTTGAAGCATGTGCATCTGTCGCAGCGTGAGACATAGTCTTTGATGAGCGTGGGCATTCCGGGCCAAGTATAGCTACGCTGTAGCAGTTCTAGGATTCAATCTACTCCTAGATGTCCTGCTACAGGGGTGTCGTGATATAGACATATGATTTCCATGCGAAGATCCTGGTCATTCGGCATGAAAATCCGGTTATTCTTGTCATAAAGAAGTTTGTCTTTTTCCATGCAGATGCCATGTTGCGTACAAAGCTTAATGGCTTCTGATTCGAGAACTTTCCCTGTTGCTTTCTTTATCTTTTCTAGAATGTTGTTGCTATCTGTGGCTATGTGCACTAATGTGACGGCTATCCATTCTGGAGGGATGACTAAGACTTGCTTATTATCATCTTCTATTCCTATTGCATGATCTTCTCGTCGAGAGAGAGCATCAGCTTTTCTCATTTGAGTTCCTGCTTTATAGATCCATTTGAAATTAAAACGAGAGAGGTACTGAGACCATCTGGCTTGTCGTCAGTTTAGATCTTGCCGTTGTATAAACCATTGAAGGTTTGCATGGTCATTCCAAATTTCAAATTCCTGTTTTGTACCTTCTAGGTAATGTCTCCATTGTTCTAGACTTCGGATAACGCTCAGTATTTCCTTGTCTGCAATTGGATAGTTATGTTCCTTTGATGACATGGAGTGAGATGAGAATGTGACTGGGTGCCATTTGCCATCTTGTTCTATAGATAGGACAGCCCCGGTTGCAAAATTAGATGCATCAGTTTCTAAGTGGAACTTTTTATTGTTGTCTAGGAACACGAGGATGGGGGCGGTGGTGAATTTCCTTTTTAGCATGTTGAACACTTCTTGTTGTGCCTCTTTCCATGAGAAAGGGGTGTCCTTTTTGGTAAGATCATTTAAGGGTTGTGTGACTTGCACATAATCCTGGATAAAGCGGTGGTAGAAGTTGGCCAGTCCTAGGAAACTTCTAACTCCTTGGACTGTTGTCGGAGTTGGCCATTCGGTGATTGCCTTGACTTTATCATCATCCATTTTGATGCCTTCGGGAGTTATTGTCATGCCAAGGAATTCAACTTCTTTGGTGTGGAAGTGGCATTTCTCTGGATTGATGAATAAGTCATTCTCTTCTAGGCGTGCGAGTACTTCAAGAACTATTTTCTCATGTTCTTTTACATCATTTGCCTTGGTGAAGATCATGATGTCGTCAATGTAGACAACTACGGTGTCTTCCATGTCTGCAAATATCTCATTCATCATGGTCTGAAAGGTTGTAGGGGAGTTACAGAGACCAAAGTACATGACTAATGGTTCGAAAGATCCTCGATGGCAGATGAAAGTGGCCTTCCATTTATCGCCTTCTTTGATGTGGATGTTATTGTAACCCCATCTGAGATCCATCTTGGTGAATATTTTAGCTCCTTTTAGCTTATCCACCAATTGGGCTATCAAGGGTAGTGGGTAATTGTTTTTCACCGTGTGTTCATTGAGATATCTGTAGTCCTGTACCATGCGCTTCTTTCCATCTTTCTTTGGTATGAAGAACATGGGAGAGGTTTGGGGTGATGTGGATCGGTGGATGTATCCCTTTTGGAGTTGATCATCAATAAAGGTGCTGACTTCTTCCTGTTCTTGTGGTGACAAGGGAATTAGTCGGCCTTTCTTTGGTGTAAAAGTTTCTTTGAGCTCTATGGCGTGGTCCCATGGTTTACGTGTGGGCATACACTTGGACTCTTTCTTCTTGAATAGGTGGATGAATTTATGATAAGCACAGGGAACGAGTTCTTCTGCGGTTCTCTTGGGTGGTTTGTCCTTTTCTGAGGTTTCTTGTTTAAGGGCATATACATGATTAGATGCCACGTGTTCTTGTTCTTCTAGATGTCGTGCGAACAGGGGTTTTGATCTAAGGTTCTGACAGATTGTTGGACAGCATGTCATGAGAACTTTTCCTTGTGACCAGTCTATTTTAGGGTTATGGTTCTTTAGCCATGTGTATCCTAGAATAATCTGATTCTTTCCAAGATTGGTTACTTCGGCTGTTGCCTTCTCACGGTGTCCTTGATAGTCAATGATTATTTCAGTGTAGTGTGTGATGTCTCCAGTGGAGTTCCTAGATCCATTGACGTTGTATACTGGTAGTTGGTGTCGGAGGGGTGAAAGTGATAGTTTGAGCTTTTTGGCCCAAGATTTGTCTATGAAGATCATGTTAGCACCTGAGCCCAGCAGGGCTTCTGCAGATGTGAATTGTTTGCCATTAATAGGTGCTATGCTAATGGGCAAGGTAATGTCTTTGGAATTATTTCCACGGATACGGATCTGGTCTGGGATTTCATTGTTTATTGTGTTAATGGAATTGAGCACCAGTTTCAAGTCCCGGCCGAGCTCACTTGAATGAGACCCCATTAGACTGTTGTTGGATTGTTTCTTATTAGGTTTGGCAATCTGAACACCCAGTTCGTCTAGACCACTTTGCCTTTTCCCTTTCCTTCTGGTTCTATTTCCGAGAAGGAGGTCTTTATCTCATGAAATTCTATTTGTGGATTGTGAGATTCTTCAGGGTCTGAGTTCAAGGTTTGAGCTTGGTGTGTGCTCTTTCCTCTGTTGTTCCTACAATTGTTTTTGTGTTCACCTCGTGACCAACCACAACTTCGGCAGCGTGTGGAGGGCTGCTTGCAATCTCGTACGAGGTATGGGCCAAGACAATTGTAGCATTTGCCTCTCAAGGAGGGTCTGTTCACTGTGCCAATGTCCATGGGTGCGCCCCGACCTGGTTGTATTCCATATTTGATGAACCTTGGCTGAGGTGGCAGACGGGAGTTATTCGGATTCCCTGGGTAATTTCGGAACAGGTTTCCTGTAGTACGTTCTAATCTCATTTGTTCATACGTTCTTCCAATGGTGGTATAGTCATTCAGAAGTTCTTGCACGGTATTAGGCTAAGTCATATTCAGGGCTTATTGTTGATAAATATGGAAATCAACTGCCTTTCTTAGTATTATCAGGCTGTGCTCTTCGGAGATTCCCGATTCTTGGAAGAGGATGATGAAAAGCTGTGAGAACAAATATATATCCATGGTCCCTTGTTTGAGACTTTCTAGCTTCTTCAAGCTTTCGTGCACGAGGACTTCTATCTGGAAGAAACCTCGGACTTTGGCTTCTAATTCGTCTAAGGTTAACCATGCATTGTCTCCTGGGGCAATTGGAGGTGTTCCCACTGGAATTCCGGCATTCCTTTCACATGCTTCTAGTATTAGGAGTGCGAATCTGGATGCTTTCCCATTCATTCGGGAAAGAATGGCTACCGTGCGGAGTTGATTTGTGCCCCAAGTTTGTTGGTTAGCCCATAGCTTGGTTCTGAGCCACCACAAGCGGAAGGAAGGGTGGTTTCCATCCCAATATCCTGGGTCAGCTATTTTCTTGGTGACATCCTTCTTTCTTTCTTCGTTAGCTGCCATTTGTTCCAAGGTTAGCATGTTTAGCGCATCAATGAGATTGGTAATGTCAGCTCTGTGGGACATATCTATTTATGCTTGGGAGTCTGGTAATTCGACAAGAGGGTTCCTTCTCTGGTAAGGGGGTAGTGCAACGCGATTGGCAAGTGAGATGCCATAAATGGAAAATTGGTTTACTTGGGGTAGGTTTCGTGGTGCAGGGAAGAATGAATGTTCTGACGTTTCTGATTCTTCTCTTTGAGAAAGAGGAGGAGAGATTTCTCTTTGACTAGCTGAGGTGGGAGGTCTGACTCTGACTGGAATGGGTTCTTCCTCTTCTTCTTCTGATTCTTGTTCTACTTCTTGTGCAGATACTATAGGGTGGATTTGAAAGATTGTATAGGTTATTTCACAAGAACCATTGAGGTTTTCTAAGACTACTTTGTGGCCTAAGGTAAGGTAAACCCCTATGAGGAGGTAGGAGATGTACCAGTAGCCTAATCCTAGTTGTAGTGCGAGGGAGGCGAGAGCGAGGAGTAGTACTCTTATAGGTATAGTCCTTTCTATATACCCTTCTCTTCTTTCTCTTCTCTCTCATCTGACTTCATTCTCGTGAAATATCAATTCCCTGTCAGCGATTCGGAAGGAGAGATCCTTGGCTAATAATCTCTTCTGGTTCTGCTTGAAGAAAATGTCAAGATCAATCCCAACGCTGAGCTGGTGGAGTATGGGGTGAGACATATTGGAAATAGTAGATAAGGAAGTTGATCCTACTCTGGATCGAGAATTGGGGAATGGGTTCAAAGTTCGCTGGTTGGAAGCGGGGGCCTAAAGGTGCCCAATCAACCGGCTCAGGGAGTTCGGGGGGTGCTTGTTGGAATGGGTTATAGGGGTTGTATATCTCCCTGTATTCTTTGATGTGATTCTCGACTTCTGGGTCGAGAGGGTTCTGGCGCGGTTGGGTAAGCCCTGGATTTCTAGCGGGTAAGGGAATTCTTACAGTGAAGTTAAGGTATTCGAGTAGATCAGCAGGATCGAAGCGGGAGTACAGTAGTATGCTTCCATGGGCAGGGCTAGGGGAATGTGAGAGTGGAGTATTGGGTTGGGGAATAATCTTGTGGTTGTTTGGATCAATAGAAGGAAGTCTCGGTAGGACATGACCATTGAAACACTCACTTACTCACCTGTAGCTTAGAGTGCTTTGCTAGAACAATAGGGTAGTCAGGCTGCAGGAGAGCTTATGAGGAGAACTCCAGGAGAACAAGACTGAGGGGGACGCCCTTCAGACTCCTGGCTTATATACTATTGGTGTGTTTGTACCTATTTGGTATGAACCTTATCTACTAGCCAATAGCAAAAGTAGAGCGCACAGCAATGCGCAGCAGCTGAGTAAGAACAATAGAGAGGATGAGTAATGATGAGTAATGGTGACTGCGGCGCAGCAGTCTTAGTAAGAAAAGGTAAGCAAGAATGAGTAAGCAAGAGTAAGCATATATGACTAAGCGGAAAGAGTAGTCCGTGTCACGTGATGGAGTCACATGATCAGATCACATGATGAAGTCATGTGACTATTGTACAAGAAATTCGACTAAGTCCAAAATGAAACTGAAACGTAGTGAAGTAAGTAAAAGTGTAGAGGAAGAAAGGTAAGAACTGTACCATTTGTAACACTACCCCCTCTCTATGGATTGCATTCCAGGCAATCACGACCTTTCTTCATCAGATATGAAGGTTGTATACAGCTACAAAGCTGCTGTTGGTTAGATCGTTGTCGCTATGAAGAGTAGTGTCGTCATTACCGTTTTCATTGTCCGCATTTTCTTCTGTATCCTCCCATCCGGTGGCTCCGGCCCATTCATTGATGTTTTCAGCTTGTGCCTCTATCTGCTGACGAACAGGTTTAGTTCGTTCCATGAGCGCATCATGCTGTTCTTTTTCGCGGGCTCGGAAGTCGCGGGAGTATACTTCATAGCTGTAACCTTCTTGTTCGATGAAGTATTTGTCGGGCATGGTAATGCTGAATCCTTTAAACATGCTGCGACCATTAGTGTTGTCGCGCATTATTTCTAATGTTATCCCCTTGCCATCCCGCACTGAGCCATGCACGTATAGCCCTGTCACGAGCAGTAAGGAGAAGCAAATGATAGTCAACAGGATAAGAATCCCGATGACGAATAATGTACCGTTCTCGATCAGAACGACACAAAGTGTGAAGATCGAGACCATATAAGTGATCAAAAGACCGAAGTCTATCCATGACCACGGTACCGGTGCAAGAGGGGTGGGGTGGGCGGGGGTGTCAATGTGGGGGGCGTTGGGATCGTGGTTAAGATATTCGTCAATGATGGCTCTGGCGTGGAATTGAGTGTAAGCGTTGGTCCAAGAAGACATAGGGTTATTGGAGGCTTGACGAGGTAGTAAGGTTGTGAAAGGCTTTCTAGGAGCGGTGCTCGACTAGTTTGCAGGAAGGGAGTGAATTGGGGTTTGGTCAGGCTGAAGCGGGTTCGTTTTATATTGCTTCATGATGATTATATAAGCTGTCCTCCGCAGTCAATGCTGTGAAGTTTTCGTAAGGTTTGAACAGCTTTTGGAAATCAACCTGAGTCATGCGGAGTAGACGGGGAGCCGATGGATTCTTTTTATAGAATTCCTTTATTGCGTCCGGCGCATTAGTAAGATTTGATCGGGGTTCCCATGTTCTATCCGTGTCGTCGTATCCTTTCCAATGAACTAAGAATTCTAGCCTTTTCCCTCGTAATCTGGAGTCGACAATGTAGTCAACTTCGTATTCGTCATCTCTGTCTTCTGTGACAAGTACTGGACCTGGTTTGTCAGCCTTTTGCCCGGGTAGGCGTTCCTTGTATGGTTTAACTTTAGCTATATTGAACACGTTGTGCACTTTCATGGTGCGTGGGAGTCGGAGTTCAATAGCGTTGCTTCCTTTGAAGCTAATGATTTTGTAAGGTCCTAACCATTTCTCCGTGAGCTTCTTTGAAGGTCGTGGGAGTTTGAGACCATCTGTGCTAAGCCAAACCTTATCTCCTATTTTGTATTGTGGAGCTTCTGTTCTATGTTTATCTGCTTGCTTTTTCATTTGTTTTTGTGCTTTTTCTAGATTTTCTTTTGTTTCTTTTAGTGTTTGTTCTATTTCATCTGCGAGTTTAGCGGCGGCGGGAGCTTTTGCCGTGTGATTTTCTATTCCTATTTTTGGTTCATATGTACGTGTGACTGAAAAGGGAGTTTTCTGTGTAGAAGTTTGCCTTTTCGAGTTATATGAGAATTGCGCAATTGGCAGCCATTCTGACCATTCGTGTTGCTTTTCTGCGGTGAATAGTCGGAGATATTGTTGTAAATCTCTATTCATGCGCTCCGTTTGTCCATCTGTTTGCGGATGCCGCGCGGTAGAGAGTTTAGGCGTGATGCCGAGACGTTTACATAAGTCTTTCATCACTTGGGATGCGAATTGCGGTCCTCGGTCCGATACTATTGTTTTAGGAAGTCCATGATGCTTCCATACGTGTGTGAGATACAGTCTAGCTGTTTGTAAGGTGTTAACAGATTTGGTGCAGGGAATGAATTCGACTTCTTTGGAGAATCGATCAACGATGACTAGAATGGAATCGAATCCATTTGATTCTGGGAAATCTGTCATGAAGTCTGCACTGACGTGTTCCCATGGAAGATCCGGAATTTCCAGTGGTAACAGTTTTCCAGCGGGTGCAGTATTGATGTCTTTGAAGTGTGCGCATCTATCGCAGTGTGAGACATAGTCTTTGACTAGCGTGGGCATTCCAGGCCAAGTATAGCTACGCTGTAGCAATTCTAGGGTTCGATCTATTCCTGGATGTCCGGCAACAGGAGTGTCATGATGTAAGCGTATGATTTCCATGCGAAGATCCTGATCATTCGGCACGAAGATCCGGTTTTTCTTATCATAGAGAAGTTCATCTTTCTCTGTGCAAATGCCATGTTCCTTGCAAAGTTTGATGGCTTCTGATTCTAGAATTTTCCATGTTGCTTTCTTTATCTTTTCCAGAATATCGTCACTATCGGTGGCTATGTGCACGGATGTGGCGGCTATTTGTTCTGGAGGGATGACTAAGACCTGCTTATTGTCATCTTCTATTCCTTTTGCGTGATCTTCTCTTCTAGAGAGAGCATCGGCTTTTCCCATTTGGCTTCCGGCCTTGTGGATCCATTTGAAATTGAAGCGAGAGAGGTACTGAGACCATCTGGCTTGGCGTCTGTTCAGATCTTGCCGTTGCATAAACCATTGAAGGTTTGCGTGGTCGTTCCAAATTTCAAATTCCTGTTTTGCACCTTCTAGATAGTGTCTCCATTGTTCTAGACTTCGGATAACACTTAGCATCTCCTTGTCTGCAATTGGGTAATTACGTTCTTCTGGTGACATGGAGTGGGAAGAGAATGTGACTGGGTGCCATTTACCATCTTGTTCTATAGATAGAACAGCTCCAGTTGCAAAATTAGATGCATCAGTTTCTAGGCGGAACTTCTTATCATTGTCTGGGAAAGCAAGAATAGGAGCGGTAGTGAATTTCCTTTTTAGCGTGTCAAACGCTTCTTGTTGCGACTCCTTCCATGAGAAAGGTGTGTCTTTCTTGGTAAGATCGTTTAGCGGTCGTGCGACCTGCGCATAATCTTGGATAAAGCGGCAGTAGAAGTTGGCTAGACCTAAGAAACTTCTAACTCCGTGGACTGTAGTGGGAGTTGGCCATTCGGTAATAGCCTTGACTTTGTCATCATCCATTTTGATGCCTTCGGGAGTTATTGTCATTCCAAGAAATTCAACTTCTTTGGTATGGAAGTGGCATTTTTCTGGCTTGATGAATAAGTCGTTCTCTTCTAGGTGTGCGAGAACTTTGAGAACTACTTTCTCATGTTCTTTTACGTCATCTGTCTTGGTGAAGATCATGATGTCGTCAATGTAGACAACTACGGTGTCTTCCATATCTGCGAATATTTCGTTTATCATGGTCTGGAATGTGGCGGGGGAATTACAGAGTCCAAAATACATGACCAATGGTTCGAAAGAACCTCGGTGACAAACGAAAGCGGCTTTCCATTCATCGCCTTCTTTGATGCGAATATTATTGTAACCCCATCTGAGATCCATCTTGGTAAATAGTTTAGTTCCTTTTAGCTTATCGACCAATTGGGATATCAGAGGTAGCGGGTAATTGTTTTTCACTGTGTGTTCATTGAGGTATCTGTAATCCTGTACCATACGCTTCTTTCCATCTTTCTTTGGCACGAAGAACACAGGAGAAGTCTGTGGAGATGTAGAACGGCGAATGTAACCTTTTTGGAGTTGGTCATCGATAAAGGCACTGACTTCTTCTTGTTCTTGTGGGGACAAGGGAATTAATCGGCCTTTCTTCGGCACGAAGGTGTCTTTGAGATCTATAGCGTGATCCCATGGTTTACGTGTGGGCATACGCTCTGATTCTTTCTTCTTGAACAGGTGGATGAACTTGTGATAGGCACGGGGGACAAGTTCTTCCGGGGATTTCTCAGCTGGTTTATCCTTTTCAGGATTTTCCCGTTTGAGAGCGTATACGTGATCAAATGCAACACGTTCTTGTTCTTCTATGTATCGTGAGAAGGAAGGCTTTGCTCTAAGGTTTTGACAAGTGCTTGGGCAGTGTGTCATGAGAACTTTGCCTTGTGACCAATCTATTTCTGGATTATGGTTCTTTAGCCATGTGTATCCTAGAATAACCTGATTCTTTCCGAGATTGGTTATTTCGGCTGTTGTCTTTTCGCGATGACCTTGGTAATCTATGATTATCTCCGCATAGTGTGTGATGTCTCCGGCGGAGTTCCTAGATCCGTCGACATTGTACACTGGTAGGCGGTGACGAAGGGGTAACAAGGGTAACTTGTGCCTTTCGGCCCAAGATTGGTCTATGAATATCGTGTTAGCACCTGAGTCCAGCAGGGCTTCTGTGGATACGAATCATTTGCTATTAATAGGTGCTATGCTGATGGACAATGTGATATCTCTGGAATTGTTTCCACGAATACGAATCTGTTCTGGGATTTTGTTGTCTATTGTGTTAACGGAATTAAGCACCGGTTTTAAGTCCTGGCCGAGCTCACTTGAATGATGTTGAATTGAGAACAGGTAGCAGGAGGTGCAAGGGCAGGAGCCCCTGCTACCTCAGCTACACAGAGGAAGCTGTTTACTTACTTAGCTTTGGGGCTTAGCGTTCACAGATGTGGTAGCAGTAAAAGAGCTATTGTAACTCAGATGAACTGAGTATGAACTAAGTAGTGTACACGTATATGGTAAACTACTGTCTCACGTATAATCTATTATGAGAGCGTTCAACACTCCCCCATGCTTAATATCGCTAGTATATGCGAGCATAAGAAGAATGTACATTTATATAGCGCGCTGTCTAATCGGCGCTGTAGACATGTAGACCTAAAAGCTCTCTGAATTTTTCGAACTTGATAAATCCTAGATTCTTAGTAAAGATATCTGCAGGATTATCTTGTCCTTCTATGTAGAAGAGCTCGATCTCTTTGTCTTCAATCGCATCGCGAATAGAGTGGTATCTAATGCGAATGTGACGATTCTTTTTCTGATTTACAGGGTTTTGTGCAGTGAAAATTGCACCCTGTTTATCACCGCAAAGAGGAACGGGTTTCAATTTATATCCAAGTTCCAGCATCATTTGCTTTACGCCAATGATCTGATCTGTACAATTGGACAGTGAAATATATTCTGCTTCAGTAGAAGACTTCGCTGTAACCTTCTGAAGGTGCGAGTTCCACATGAAAGCAGCATTCGCTAGCTTCAGGAAATATCCTGTCTGCAAGTGTGAAGTCTCTGGATCAGCTCCCCAATCTGAGTCAGAAAAGCCGATTAGACCACCGTCTTTGCTACCATCGTATACTAGATTGTATTTACGAGTACCTTTAAGGTATCTCACGATGTAGTAGGCTTTATCTAGGTGCTCTTTGGACGGATTCGCAGATTGTCTTGCAAGTTGAGTAACTGCATACGCGATGTCCGGGCGAGTGCCTAGCATTATGTATAGAAGGGATCCAATAACGACCTGAAAACGCGTCCGTAATTCAGTGTCTACAGGATCTGTATTCCTGTTTGGATAATATCCCTGTGGTAGAGGTGTGCGCGCGGGCTTAGCATTTGTCATGCCACATCGCTCAATTACCTTGTCAAGGTAATCGCATTGATCTAAAAAGATCAAGCGTTTGGATCTATCACGGTGAATCCTCATTCGAAGAAACTCGTTGGTTTCACCAAGATCACGACAATCCCATTTTTTCATAAATTTCGCTTTGAGTTGATCAACCTCAAGCTTATTGGGACCGCAAAAGAATGCGTCGTCAACATATACTATGGCATAAACTTTGCCATGTTTGAAGACATATATGCCGGCATCGGAATGTATTTTCTCGAAGCCTAAGTCCTTCATCGACGCCTTGAGCTCACGCCACCAAGTAATACCGGCCTGTTTGAGGCCATACAAGGCGCGTTGGAGTCGGAGGACTTTGCCAGCCATTTCAGGTCCAGCAAACCCTTCTGGGATTTCCATGTAGATTTCTTCATTTAAGTGGCCGTATAGATATGCAGATCGCACATCAAGGCCTGATATATACCAGTCTTCGAGAGCGGCGAGTGCAAGCATCTGTTGCACAGTCTCAAATCGAACTACTGGAGAGAAAATCTCATCGTAATCTATTCCTTCTCTTTGTTCGAAACCTCTGGCGACCAGTCTGGCACGTTTACGACCATCGGTTTTTACATCGAACACCCATCTACACCGGAGTACTTTACGGTTTCTGGGTCTATCGACTACTTGGTAAACTTTGCGTTCTTTAAGCATTTTTAGTTCTTGCATGCATGCTTCACGCCAAAGCTTCTGTTCATCAGAAGGAAGTTGCAGAAGGTCTTTATAAGACCATTCGCGATAATTAGGTGCTACTTCATCGCTGTTAAACGCGCGAGCACACAAGTAAAGAGTTAAACCTACTCCCCCTTCCCTGGTTAACCGTTCTATTTCTGATTCAGAATCCTCAGGTTCAGGAGCAGGTGAGGGAGGTAAACCACCGGGAATGTTTGGCTCATCCCTAGACGAAGAGGGCTGTTGGCCAGTCAATTCTTTCCATTTGGAAAGGCTTTCTATATCCTTGACAGTCTTAGTGGGGTGCTGTCTTTCGCCGTACACATTTCCAGGACGATTGGGCACGCGGCGTTCGCGTTGAGGACGTTCTATGCGTCCTGTCCTTTCGCTCTTGGGTGGTAGTGCAGGTGGTGCATTTTGAACAGGGATACATCTTGGTGGTGTTACCGGTTCAGGTACTGGTTCATTCGCTGGTTCAGGCTCTGGGCTAGAATCGCGAGAGGTAGATGGTGTATGCACCGTTGTGTCAGAATGCTCTGACTCTGGTGATACAGGGCGTTCTTTATTGGGAGCGAGAGGAACTGGAAATTCCTCATCATCGCTTTTAGGATGTTCATCCTTATCACCGTTGTGTGTTTGCTGTTTAGGCAGTGACACTACAGGGTGTGGTTTTGAATTAGGGCATTTCGGAAATAGATTCTCGTCGAACACTGCGTGAGTGGAAGTAAAGATTGAATTGTTATTTCGCAAAAACAACATATTGACTTCATTGGTGGGAGATACACCAAGGTATATCATTAATTGCGATTTCGGCTGAAGTTTTCCACCACGTATTTCTTCGGGAATGTGCACATAGGCACCACATCCGAATACTCTGACGTGTTCTAATGATGGCTTGTGGCCAGTTAAGATCTCATGCGGTGTCTTCCAGTTTAGTCTCCTGTTAGGGAGGCGATTGTGGAGGTATTTAGCTTGTTGAACCGCGAATTCCCAAAATGACGGAGGTAAGCAAGCGTGAAGACGCATCGCTTGGGCTTTGTCCATGAGTGTCCTGATGTGCCTTTCTGCTCTGCCATTTTGCTGGTGAGCATAGGGTGCTGATTGATGAATCTCAATGCCTTCATTTCGAAGCATCTCGTCGAAAGCATGGGATTTGTATTCCCCCCCGGCATCGGACATCCAGCCTTTGATTTGGCTGTTCCATTGGGTATGGACATATTTAATGAATTGTCTCGTAGCGGTCAATGCATCATTTTTATTTCGCAGAGACTTAATCCAAGACATCGAAGAATAATCATCGTAAAATATAATGATATACTTCTTTTTATAGTATGATTCCACCTCGTATGACTTAAGATCTGAATGAATCAGTTCAAACACCTTAGAGGCGCGTCGTTCCGTTGATGGAAATGGTCTATTAGGTTGTTTGCCTAGTTGACAACCAGGACAAACATTTTCTTCCGCAGGTACATTAACCGCAGGGAAATCTTTCAAATGTTTTTGGGCGTGTTTAATTACTTCTTTTGAAGCATGCCCGAGTCTTCGATGTATCAAATCATAATCCGTCGCGTATAGCGAGGCGATCTGATTGCGCTTGGGATGAATGATATATGCGCGCATCATGTACATTGTCGATCCAGGATGAGTATGGAATTGAAGAATTGGTAGTTTCTTCTGACGATGACATATGTCAAAGTATATTCCGTGTGACCTGACATACATGTTTTTGTCCTTGAGAATAGTGCCCAATGATACTAACTTCACGCCTGAGTTGGGCATATAGATTGTTGGAGACAATCGTACTATCGAGTTTTCCTTTTGAAGGTTGTTATACTCGATGATGACAGTGCCTTCTCCTAGAGCGTAGGTAGGACCAGCTGCAGTTCGCACAGGGCGAGGCTTGTCGTATTCCTTATACTCGGAGAAATCATTCAGATCGAACGTGAAGTGTGACGAGGCACCTGAATCAAGAATCCAGATGTCGTCTGGGTACTCAGTTTTTGAACTTAAACACTGTTCACAGTTTTTGGACTCAGTTTGGGACATAGAAAAGTTTTTATTCCAGTCGCTATCTAACGCACATGATAGTATATACTCTACATACTCCTGTGAATAAGGAAGTTGTGAGTTAGTGGTCAGATGCGAGGAACTAAGAACATACTCATTGTCCATTTCGACATCGTCCTGGTTGAAATTGAAGTAACGATTTTCGAGCTTATTCAGCTCTTCATCGTCACTGATGGTGGGATCATAGAATCGAGAAATGTACTCGTCTATGTCGTGGTCACCCAGAGAGACCGTGTCTTCATCTGGAGTGGAAGGAATATATTCTATTTCAACACCAAAGGTGTTGTTGCGACGGTGACGTGGTAGCTTTACCACGGGAGCAGAGATAGCGGATGATGTAGATGAAGAGGGTACAGGAGAGGGCAGCGGCGATACAACAATTTCATCTTCTTCGTCGGGCAACTCCTCGATGCTAGCGACCGGCGTTGAACAGTCTATACGCTCCATGAGGTGAGGGCGTTTAGCGGGCCGTTCATAAACTTCAGGTGTTGGATCAAATTGCTCGACCCGGTTTGCTACCTTATCAAGGCGGCGAAGGGTTTGAGGAGTGGGAGTACACCCAATCCTGTGAGCAAGGTTGATGGCCTTCTGCGTGTGCTTGAAGGCCGGTGGTCCGAAGTGTTGTACGCCAGGTGTATGCGCGAGTTTTCGAGGGTCTTCGACGGGACTAGAAAAAGACGTTGAGGGGGGGTCTATTGTGATAGCCGGTGTCCAAGAGGTGAATGCAAAGGATTCTTCCTGCGCGATGTGCGCGTGAGTCTCTTTGCGCTGTCGATTCCTCTTGTTCTGCTTGGCCTTTCCTTCGGCCGATCTCCCTCCTCTCTTCTTTTCCTTGTTGGTGGTATCGTCTTGCGACGAGGCGGGTTGTTGACGCTGTTGTTGATGCTGCTGTTGCTGAGAGAAACTGGGATCTTTCCCTTTGTTCTTCACGGCTGTCGTTCGGTTGTTGATAACTGACGATCCAGTCCCTTGCGATGTTCCAGCCTTCCGCGTGGTGACATGGTGTTGCCACGAAAGAGTGACATTTTCCTCGATCTCGGCTACGCTAATCCCTAGCTCTCCAGGCTCCTCGTATGGTTGCGCCGTCATGGTGACTGTACCGTCAGTGGCGGTGGTGGCGACTTGACAGGTGCGTTTGAACAGTTTGGTGCAGTCACCAGACTTAGCGTTAATAAATTGTGTGAACGACGTCATATACGGGATTTTATATACTTTGGAAAGGAGCAGAAGAACTTGCGTTCGTTCTGCGATAGGGAATTGATAGTCTGCGAGTCGAGCAAATTTGTCGCGGATGGCTGAAAAAGTGGGCCCAGGGTGATTGTTGGCAGGGAAAGAAATGTCGTGTAGTTCGTTGTAAACGGCGTGGACGGTAGCGAGAGATACCTTCGCGTATTCCGCCTCAACGCTGTCCCAAAGAAGTTTAGCGTTATCTATGTCTCTCCACCTATGTTGGAGAGCGTCGGTCATTTTCATTTTCATGATGCCGATGGCTTTCTCCGTGTTCTTCTCCCAATCGTCGTCTGCTAAGTCGTCCGACTTCTTCGTCACGTAGAAGCACTGGTTTGCTTGAAGGTACGTCTTGATCTTGGCGGACCATCGCTGATAGTTTGTTCCGTCAAGAGTGGGGACGGAACCGAAAGCAGAGGTAACATCTTTCAAGGTAGACATTTTGTTGATGATGTAGAAGGTAATTTGGATCTGTAGGCAGACGCGTTAGTTTCGCAATTCAAATGAATTAGGATAAGTGAAACTAAATATTTCGCAGTCAGAGCCTGCTAGATCGAACTGACATAGCGACCCCGTAAGGGTCTTATATCAATCGCAGTTAGGATTGCAATTAGCAAATCCCTACGCGAGATTCGTTGTAACCATGGATTAAGAGTGACTTAGTCGCATCATGATCCAGGTTGATGCTTGTGATTCAGAGCGAGGCTTAGCCAGTCGCATCATCATCTTAGCATATGATCAGTTTACTGCTAGGGTTTTTACACCGCTAGCAGGGCTCATAACCTGTTGAAAAATAGAGCAGACAACAGGAGGTGCAGGGGCAGAAGCCCCTGCTACCTCAGCTACGCAGAGGAAGTAGTTTACTTACTTAGCTATAGGGCTTAGCGTTCACTGATGTAGTAGCAGTTAAAGAGCTATTTTAAACTCAGACGAACTGAGTATGAACTAAGTAGTGAACATGGATATGGTAAACTACTGTCTCACATATAATCTATTATGAGAACGTTCAACAATCATGACATAGACGAGTACATCTCTCGTTTCTATGATCCCACCATCAGTGACGATGAAGAGCTGAATAAGCTCGAAAATCGTTACTTCAATTTCAACCAGGACGATGTCGAAATGGACAATGAGTATGTTCTTAGTTCCTCGCATCTGACCACTAACTCACAACTTCCTTATTCACAGGAGTATGTAGAGTATATACTATCATGTGCGTTAGATAGCGACTGGAATAAAAACTTTTCTATGTCCCAAACTGAGTCCAAAAACTGTGAACAGTGTTTAAGTTCAAAAACTGAGTACCCAGACGACATCTGGATTCTTGATTCAGGTGCCTCGTCACACTTCACGTTCGATCTGAATGATTTCTCCGAGTATAAGGAATACGACAAGCCTCGCCCTGTGCGAACTGCAGCTGGTCCTACCTACGCTCTAGGAGAAGGCACTGTCATCATCGAGTATAACAACCTTCAAAAGGAAAACTCGATAGTACGATTGTCTCCAACAATCTATATGCCCAACTCAGGCGTGAAGTTAGTATCATTGGGCACTATTCTCAAGGACAAAAACATGTATGTCAGGTCACACGGAATATACTTTGACATATGTCATCGTCAGAAGAAACTACCAATTCTTCAATTCCATACTCATCCTGGATCGACAATGTACATGATGCGCGCATATATCATTCATCCCAAGCGCAATCAGATCGCCTCGCTATACGCGACGGATTATGATTTGATACATCGAAGACTCGGGCATGCTTCTAAAGAAGTAATTAAACACGCCCAAAAACATTTGAAAGATTTCCCTGCGGTTAATGTACCTGCGGAAGAAAATGTTTGTCCTGGTTGTCAACTAGGCAAACAACCTAATCGATCTTTTCCATCAACGGAACGACGCGCCTCTAAGGTGTTTGAACTGATTCATTCAGATCTTAAGTCATACGAGGTGGAATCATACTATAAAAAGAAGTATATCATTATATTTTACGATGATTATTCTTCGATGTCTTGGATTAAGTCTCTGCGAAATAAAAATGACGCATTGACCGCTACAAGACAATTTATTAAATATGTCCATACCCAATGGAACAGCCAAATCAAAGGCTGGATGTCCGATGCCGGGGGGGAATACAAATCCCATGCTTTCGACGAGATGCTTCGAAATGAAGGCATTGAGATTCATCAATCAGTACCCTATGCCCACCAGCAAAACGGCAGAGTAGAAAGGCACATCAGGACACTCATGGACAAAGCCCAAGCGATGCGTCTTCACGCTTGCTTACCCCCGTCATTTTGGGAATTTGCGGTTCAACAAGCTAAATACCTCCATAATCGCCTCCCTAACAGGAGACTAAACTGGAAGACACCGCATGAGATCTTAACTGGCCACAAGCCATCGCTAGAACACGTCAGAGTATTCGGATGTGGTGCCTATGTGCACATTCCCGAAGAAATACGTGGTGGAAAACTTCAGCCGAAATCACAATTAATGATATATCTTGGTGTATCTCCCACCAATGAAGCCAATATGTTGTTTTTGTGAAATAACAATTCAATCTTTACTTCCACTCACGCAGTGTTCGACGAGAATCTATTTCCGAAATGCCCTAATTCAAAACCACACCCTGTAGTGTCACTGCCTAAATGGCAAACACACAACGGTGATAAGGATGAACATCCTACAAGCGATGATGAGGAATTTCCAGTTCCTCTCGCTTCCAATAAAGAACGCCCTGTATCACCAGAGTCAGAGCATTCTGACACAACGGTGCATACACCATCTACCTCTCGCGATTCTAGCCCAGAGCCTGAACCAGCGAATGAACCAGTACCTGAACCGGTAACACCACCAAGGCGTATCCCTGTACAAAATGCATCACCTGCACTACCACCCAAGAGCGAAAGGACCGGACGCATAGAACGTCCTCAACGCGAACACCGCGTGCCCAATTGTCCTGGAAATGTGTATGGTGAAAGACAGCACCCCACTAAGACTGTCAAGGATATAGAAAGCCTTTCCAAATGGAAAGAATTGACTGGCCAACAGCCCTCTTCGTCTAGGGATGAGCCAAACATTTCCGGTGGTTTACCTCCCTCACCTGCTCCTGAACCTGAGGATTCTGAATCAGAAATAGAACGGTTAACCAGGGAAGGGGGAGTAGGTTTAACTCTTTACTTGTGTGCTCGCGCGTTTAATGTTACAAATGGTACAGTTCTTACCTTTCTTCCCCTACACTTTTACTTACTTCACTACGTTTCAGTTTCATTTTGGACTTAGTCGAATTTCTTGTACAATAGTCACATGACTGATCACGTGATCTGATCACATGACCTAGTCACGTGACACGGACTACTCTCTCCGCTTAGTCATATATGCTTACTCTTGCTTACTCATTCTCACTTACCTTTTCTTACTAAGACTGCTGCGCCGCAGTCAGTATTACTCATCATTACTCATCTTCTTACTCAGCTACTGCGCATTGCTGTGCGCTCTACTTTTGCTATTGGCTAGTACTTAAGGTTCATACCAAATAGTTACAAACACACCAATAGTATATAAACCAGGAGTCTGAAGGGCGTCCCCCTCAGTCTTGTTCTCCTGGAGTTCTCCTCAACAGCTCTCCTGCAGTAAGACTACCTAATTGTTCTAGCAAAGCATCTCAACGCTCAGATAAGTTGTTGAGTGTTTCATTAGAACAAGACTATACTAACCTTCCCTTTGCAGATTAGCTACCTGCAAAGCCAAGTCAACTTGATCTAGTTCTTGAAGAGAGTAAACCAGTACTCAATCGATAACAAGTAAGAACCTTCCCATAGAAAGGGTTAAGGGCGATAACTAATAGGAATAACTAGTGTCTTACATTCCACCCATCGATTATTTCCCAGAGTTCCTCACTGAGGAAGAACGCGCAGCACGTCTTCAAGTCCCCATTGTCCCACCTCCTCGCTCTTATAGTCCGACTTTAAGCGAGATCGAAAACCTTCTATACCCGTCTCGCTCTCCCAGCCCCATCCAGGTCTCTATCGGACCAAACAGACTCGTTTTACCGCCACTCCCCGACGTTGACCCGAACGACCTTCCTATTATCCCACAACCCGACTCACCACTTTCCCGTTCTCCTAGCCCCGCAGTTAGCAACGTTGAACCTTACGGCAGGTTCAATCCACAAGATTTACAAGGATATTTAAACGCCCGCGTAAGCTTCTCGTTACCAGACATTAGGCCAAAGCTTACCAAATCTCGCCAGAACCCGCTCGACCCTGAAGCCGAGCAGTACCTCCCAGAGTACAGAGAACGTACTCTCAATTCCAAGCCAGTTCCCCCGCTCCCGGAACCAGTTAATTGGGCTCCCCTAGGCCCCCGATTTCAACGGGCGAATCTCCGACCGATTCGTCCTTTCTCAGTCGAATCCAAGGTCAATTTTATAAGGTACTATTTCCAACACGTCGCGCCCAACACTCCACCAGCTGACCGTTGGCGTCTATCTCGATATTTTCTCAGAGCAACACCAGACCAGATTATTGGCCAAAGACCTGTCCCTGAGGCTAGCGGATCGCGAGATAATCTTCCACCAGAACGGAGTCCGGTTAGAGAGACTAGAAAGAAGAGAAGGATTCGTAGAAAGGACAGTACCTATAAGGCTCATACTCCTCGCTCTCGCCTGCCTCGCATACCAACTAGGATTAGATTGTTGGTACCTCTCCTTCCTCCCAATCGCGGCCTACCTTATCTTAGGCCATCAAGTAGTCTTAGGAGACCTCAACGGATCTTGTGAAATTACTTATACTCTATACAAAATACATCCAGTGGTTCCTCCTCAGGACTTGAACCAAGAGTCAGAAGAAGAAGAAGAAGAAGAAGAAGAAGTTATACCAGTCAGAGTTAGGCCTCCAACTCCAACTTACCCAAGAGAAATAAGGCCTCCCACTCCTCCTAATCAAAGTCAAATCTCTCCCCCTCATTCTCAAAGAGAAGAATCAGAAACGTCAGAACCCTCGATTTTCCCTTCTGCACGTAATTTTCCCCGGATAAACCAATTTTCCGTTTACGGCATCTCAGTCGCCGATCGCTCCGCACCGCCTCCTTACCAAAGAAGGAATCCTATCGCCGAAACTCCAGACTCGCAATCAGAAAATTAGTTAAACATGTCTCACGGAACTGACGTCAGCGATCTCATTGACGCGCTTAATGCGCTAACTTTGGAACAATCAATGGCTAATACCGAAAAGAAGAAAGACGTAACCAAGAAGATAGCCGATCCAGGTTATTGGGATGGAAGCTGCCCATCTTTCCGCCTATGGTGGCTAAGAATAAAGTTATGGGCAAATCAACAACATTGGGAAACAAACCAGCTCCGCACCGTGGCAATTCTCTCACGGATGAACGGAAAAGCCTCTAGATTTGCACTCCTAACATTGGAAGCATGCGAAAGAAACGAGAATATTCCCACGGGAACTCCCCCGATTATCCCAGGAGACAGGGCATGGTTGACGTTAACAGAGCTAGAAACCAAAGTTAAAGAATTCTTCCAAATAGATGTACTAGCACACGAAAGTTTGAAGAAATTGGAATCTCTCAAACAAGGATCTATGGACATTCATTCATTCTCGCAACTCTTCAGCATTCTCTTCCGAGAATCGGGAATCTCCGAAGAGCATGGTTTAACCATTCTAAAGAAAGCAGTCGACTTCCGCATTTACCAGCAACAGAGTCTAAATATGACAGAAGCTAAAACCGTACAAGAGCTTCTGAGTAACTATGTGGACATCGGCAGAACTTATGAGCGAATGAAACTAGAACGCTCCACCGGAAACCCGTTCCGCTCTAGTTTTGGAAACTCCTCATACCCGTCCAGTTCACGCTCACCGCCTCAGCCGAAATTTACTGAATACGGCTTACAACCAGGTCGAGGCGCACCCATGGACATTGGTGCTGCAAATAGACCTTCCTTAAGAGGCAAATGCTTTAATTGTCTTGGTCCACACCTTGCACGCGATTGCAAGAAACCCTCCACACGTTGCCGAAGCTGTGGATGGTCACGAGGTGAACACAAGAATAATTGCCGAAACTACAAAGGAAAGAGCACACGCCAAGCTCGAACCTTGAATACAGACCCTGAAGAATCTCATGAACCAGAAATAGAATTCGATGAGATGAAGGCCTCCTTCTTGGAGATAGAACCAGAAGGAAAGGGAAAAGCCAAAGCGGTCTAGACGAACTGGGTGTCCAGATCGCTAAACCCAGCAAGAATCAACCTAACAATAGTCTAACGGGGTCTCATTCAAGTGAGCTCGGCCGGGACTTGAAACCGGTGCTTAATTCCGTTAACACAATAGACAACAAAATCCCAGACCAGATTCGTATTCGTGGAAACAATTCCAGAGATATCACACTGTCCATCAGTATAGCACCTATTAATAGCAAACGTTTCATATCCGCAGAAGCCCTGCTGGACTCAGGTGCCAATACAATTTTCATAGACCAATCTTGGGCCGAAAGGCACAAGCTACCCCTGTTACCCCTTCGTCACCGCTTACCAGTGTACAATGTCGACGGATCTAGGAACTCCGCCGGAGACATCACACACTATGCGGAGATAATCATAGATTACCAAGGTCATCGCGAGAAGACCACAGCCGAAATAACCAATCTCGGAAAGAATCAGGTTATTCTAGGATACACATGGCTAAAGAACCATAATCCAGAAATAGATTGGTCACAAGGCAAAGTTCTCATGACACGCTGCCCAAGCACTTGTCAAAACCTTAGGGCAAAGCCTTCCTTCTCACGGTACATAGAAGAACAAGAATGTGTCGCATTTGATCATGTATACGCTCTCAAACGGGAAATTCCTGAAAAAGATAAACCAGCTGAGAAATCTCCGGAAGAACTTGTTCCCCGTGCCTATCACAAGTTCATCCACCTGTTCAAGAAGAAAGAATCAGAGCGTATGCCCACACGTAAACCATGGGATCATGCTATAGATCTCAAAGACACCTTCGTACCGAAGAAAGGCCGACTAATTCCCTTATCCCCACAAGAACAAGAAGAAGTCAGTGCCTTTATCGACGATCAACTCCAAAAAGGTTATATCCGCCGTTCTACTTCCCCACAAACTTCTCCTGTGTTCTTTGTGCCAAAGAAAGATGGAAAGAAGCGCATGGTACAGGATTACAGATACCTCAATGAACACACGGTGAAAAACAATTACCCATTACCTCTGATATCCCAATTGGTCGATAAGCTAAAAGGAACCAAACTATTCACCAAGATGGATCTCAGATGGGGTTACAATAACATCCGTATCAAAGAAGGCGATGAATGGAAAGCCGCTTTCGTTTGCCACCGAGGTTCTTTCGAACCATTGGTCATGTATTTTGGACTCTGTAACTCCCCCGCCACATTCCAGACCATGATGAACGAAATATTCGCAGATATGGAAGACACCGTAGTTGTCTACATTGACGACATCATGATCTTCACCAAGACAGACGACGTAAAAGAACACGAGAAAGTAGTTCTCAAAGTTCTCGCACGCCTAGAAGAGAACGACTTATTCATCAAGCCAGAAAAATGCCACTTCCATACCAAAGAAGTTGAATTTCTTGGCATGACAATAACTCCCGAAGGCATCAAAATGGATGATGACAAAGTCAAGGCTATTACCGAATGGCCAACTCCCACTACAGTCCGCGGAGTTAGAAGTTTCTTAGGATTAGCCAACTTCTACCGCCGCTTTATCCAAGATTATGCGCAGGTCGCACGACCATTGAATGACCTTACCAAGAAAGACACGCCTTTCTCATGGAAAGATTCGCAACAAGAAGTGTTTGACACGCTAAAAAAGAAATTCACTACCGCTCCTATCCTTGCTTTCCCAGACAATGATAAGAAGTTCCGCCTAGAAACCGATGCATCTAATTTTGCAACTGGAGCTGTTTTATCTATAGAACAAGATGGTAAATGGCACCCAGTCGCATTCTCTTCACACTCCATGTCACCAGAAGAATGTAATTACCCAATTGCAGACAAGGAGATGCTAAGTGTTATCCGAAGTCTAGAACAATGGAGACACTATCTAGAAGGTGCAAAACAGGAATTTGAAATTTGGAACGATCACGCAAACCTTCAATGGTTTATGCAACGGCAAGACCTAAACAGACGTCAAGCCAGATGGTCTCAGTACCTCTCTCGTTTCAATTTCAAATGGATCCACAAGGCCGGATCTCAAATGGGAAAAGCCGATGCTCTCTCTAGAAGAGAAGACCACGCAAGAGAGTGAGAATCATGGTCGTGATCAGTCGCTTGACACATAGACATGTGCACATGATGTACGTGCGTATCACAAGGGTCCGGTGTAACAAAAGCTCATTCAGGGCCCAAACGTGGTCGAACGAGTCAGATTCGGGAGAACTTGAAGAACCAGAGGGGGACCAACAAAAGGAAGTCGAGAATTTTTCTTTCGTTCCGATTGTGAGGCAATAACGCAATGTTCGGAACGATGGAACGAACCTGGTGAGTGGTACTTGGTATCAATATCGTACATGGTGCTGTACATCACAGACCGCGTACGATAGGAAATGGAAAGGATGCGGTGCGGATTTTAGTCGTTATGCCGGTAAACACCCAGATGAGTCAAGCATTGTTCGGTCCGAATCCGTCAATGCTTCATGCACGTGGGATTGGATCCTGAGCCTGAGGATTCTGAACGTGAACTTTCAAGGGACGACGTACTGACCGTTGGTAGATGACGAGAAAGAGGTGGAGAGTCCGAAACTCCAAGGGAATTACATTAAGGATTCCTCGTGCCAAACGTACTTGCTAGGGGTGAGATCAACGTGCGATCACGCAACGGGCTTCGTCTGTTCTTTCGATGCCAAACCTTCCAAATGGGTCATGTCGAGGGGGTGGATGGCGTCGACGCCTCGTGTTGTCCAGCCTGTTTCAAGGTTGCGTTGTGTGGAGTATACAGATATGAAGTGACAATATGGGAATCAGTATGATCCGGTCTGGTCTCACCTCGGAAGATCGATGAATCCAAAGCGCAAGGAGGTGGGACGTCTCCAGGGCGCTGGCGCTTCATTGAAACGTATTGAGCGACTGGCGGAGTAACATGACGGACATGCACCGCGTCGAATATGAATAAAGATGGCACGGACAGGTCACAGGTCCACAGGCTGAGCATGCATGGCCTGAACCAGAGGTGTTGCAAATAACCCAGTTCTCCGAGCAACCGTTCATCCGGGCTTGCTGTGACGGTAATGGGATGTCGGAAATGACGATGTGACAATGACCAAGTTTGGCAGGGAAGAACAATAAAGAGGTAAAACTGCCAGACCACCACGATAGTAAATGAGTCCGATCGATGGAAGGAAAAGCAGGAACGACGAGGCGAGGAAACGGAAAGGAGGGACCCATCTATTAAAATCAGCTGTGTGGATCATGCGTATCTTCGAACCGGAACATGCGGCGAACGAGGCTGCGCAGATTCGAAGTCAGAATCAGAAAGCGACGAAACAAGACCCGAGGATGGAAAGAAGACTTGGACTGGAGTTGCTTGTTGGGGAAACCGCGTCGAGCGCCCGGTGAGTTAAAATGGGACGACATATGTTCCAGAGTGGCATGTTCGATGGTTTCGTTTGGCTCTGGGCTGTTCTGCACAGTAACGGTTCATTTGAGGGTCCGGGGTAACTATGTATAGGTACATGGAACCATGCGAGCATTGCGAGGGATTAATGCCTTCGGGTTGACCCTGTTCTATGGCCCGAGGGATACTCATTGACAGTGGTTCGCGTACTTGATGGCGACGTCCTCCAAGGCGATGCGCCATCGTTTTATATACGACTTTGACCGCTCAGTCGACCTCATGTTCACCTCGAGGAAGGTCATAACATCTTGTGATCAGGTACCTGTTGGACTGCTACTGTATCAGCGTACTGGCATTTAGTATGACAGTGGCGGGAATGGAACTCGTTTACATAACCATCGATGTACATGCTAACACCGAAAATT